>JBBDGP010005443.1:0-73585 GCA_037952835.1 Lithobates septentrionalis
TATATAGAGAGTGTATATATGGGGGGTATATATGGAGTATATAGAGGGTGTATATAGTATATATGGGGGTATATATGGAGTATATAGAGGGTGTATATAGTATATATGGGGGGTATATATGGAGTATATAGAGGGTGTATATAGTATATATGGGTTATATATGGTATATAGAGGGTGTATATATGGGGGGTATATATGGAGTATATAGAGGGTGTATATAGTATATATGGGGGGTATATATGGAGTATATAGAGGGTGTATATAGTATATATGGGGGGTATATATGGAGTATATAGAGGGTGTATATAGTATATATGGGGGGTATATATGGAGTATATAGAGGGTGTATATAGTATATATGGGGGGTATATATGGGAGTATATAGAGGGTGTATATAGTATATATGGGGGGTATATATGGAGTATATAGAGGGTGTATATAGTATATATGGGGGTATATATGGAGTATATAGAGGGTGTATATAGTATATATGGGGGGTATATATGGAGTATATAGAGGGGTGTATATAGTATATATGGGGGGTATATATGGGGGGTATATAGAGAGAGTGTATATAGTATATATGGGGGGTATATATGGGGTATATAGAGAGTGTATATAGTATATATGGGGGGTATATATGGAGTATATAGAGGGTGTATACAGTATATATGGGGGGTATATATGGGGTTATATTAGAGAGGTGTATATAGTATATATGGGGGGTATATTGGAGTATATAGAGAGTGTATATAGTATATATGGGGGTATATATGGAGTATATAGGAGAGTGTATATAGTATATATGGGGGGTATGTATGGAGTATATAGAGAGGTGTATATAGTATATATGGGGGGTATATATGGAGTATATAGAGGGTGTAATATAGTATATATGGGGGGTATATATGGAGTATATAGAGGGTGTATATATATGGGGGGTATATATATATATGGGGGGTATATATGGAGTATATAGAGAGTGTATATAGTATATATGGGGGGTATTTATGGAGTATATAGAGTGTGTATATGGGGGGTATATATGGAGTATACACAGACACTACAGTAGGGGCTCATGTGGTACACAGATTAGTCCTGTCAATGTAAGAAGGTTCTCCTAACGACAACTCGTTATGTGTATAGAAGACACCTGTCCACAGAATCTCTTTCCTCCAATCCTCACCATCATGGGGAAGACCAAAGATCTGTCAGAGGACGTCGGGGAGAAGATTGGAGACCTGCACAAGGCTGGAATGGGCTACAAGACCATCAGCAAGAAGCTTGGTGAGGAGGGAGACAACTGTTGGTTATTTTTGTATTTCCATTTACAAATAATCGCCCCATCGATCGCCCTTGGTCTGGAGCTCCATGCAAGATTTTCTCCTCATGGGGTGAGGATGGTCATGAGAAAAGTGAGGGATCCGCCCAGAACTACATGGGAGGAGCTTGTGAAGGATCTCAAGGCAGTTGGGACCAGTCACCAAACAAAACCATTGGTACCACACTACACCACCATGGATTGAAATCCTGCAGCCCCCGCAAGGTCCCCCTCCTCAGGAAGACACATGGAGAGG
This sequence comes from Lithobates septentrionalis, assembly GCA_037952835.1. Lineage (NCBI taxonomy): Eukaryota > Metazoa > Chordata > Amphibia > Anura > Ranidae > Lithobates > Lithobates septentrionalis. The sequence goes on from JBBDGP010005443.1 coordinate 1,578, forward strand.
AACGTCTGAAGTCTCCCAATCAACATCTAAATGATTCAGAGAAGGAGAAAGTTCTGTGGTCAGAGGAGACCAAAATTCAGATCTTTGGCATTAATTCGACTCGTGTTTGGAGGAAGAAAAATGGTGACTATGACCCTAAGAACATCATCCCTACAGTCACACATCATCCCTACAGTCACACGTCATCCACGTCATCCCTACAGTCACACGTCATCCCTACAGTCACACATCATCCCTACAGTCACACATCATCCTACAGTCACACATCATCCCTACAGTCACACATCATCCCTACAGTCACACATCATCCCTACAGTCACACATCATCCCTACCAGTGCTGGGACAAGGCCATTTGGTGCCCAGGGCGAAGATGGCAAACTGCGCCCCCCCCCCCGTTTCCCCGTTTTTAATAAAGAATCAATGTCGTTTCAAAACAAAGAATATATCAAGCAGTAGAACAGCCGCTATGATCGTTTCTTATAGTGTAGAGAATAGCCGGCTAAAAAAGCTGATATCTGAATAATGCCTGTAGCTGCACCCATCATTCAGATATCCCGCACAAAGTCAAGGACGTCGTATGACAACCGGCGGGCGGAAAGTGGTTAAAACACATTTTTTTTTTAACACAAAGTTGTCCGTTTTATACAATATTTCTAACACATAGCATGTACATACCAAAAAATGACACCCCAAAATAGATTCTTCTACTCCTCCTGAGTACTGCGATACCACAAGTGTGAGACTTCCACAGCCTGGGCCACATACAGAGGCCGAATACAGCCGAGTATGGCTGGGTATGGCAGAGTATGGCTGGGTATGGCAGAGTATAGCTGGGTCTCACCGAGTATTGCAGAGTATGGCAGAGTATCACAGAGTATGGCTGGGTATTGCGGGGTTTTGCGGGGTATTGCACAGTGTTGCGGGGTATTGCAGAGTATTGCAGGGTATTGCACGGTGTTGCAGGGTATTGTAGAGTATTGCAGAGTATTGCACAGTGTTGTGGGGTATTGCAGAGTATTGCGGGGTATTGCAGAGTATTGCACAGTGTTGCGGGGTATTGCACAGTGTTGCGGGGTATTGCAGAGTATTGCACAGTGTTGCGGGGTATTGCAGAGTAGGGGCACGTATTGCAGAGTATTTCAGGGTATTGTGGGGTATTGCAGAGTATTGCACAGTATTGTGGGGTATTGCAGAGTATTGCACAGCGTTGCAGGGTATTGCACAGTATTGTGGAGTATTGCACAGTGTTGCGGGGTATTGCAGAGTATTGTGGGGTATTGCAGAGTATTTCAGGGTATTGTGGGGTATTGCAGAGTGTTGCGGGGTATTGCAGAGTATTTGCACAGTGTTGCGGGGTATTGCAGAGTATTGCGGGGTATTGCAGAGTATTGCACAGTGTTGCGGGGTATTTGCAGAGTATTGCGGGGTATTGCAGAGTATTTCAGGGTATTGCAGAGTATTGCACAGTATTGTGGGTATTGCAGAGTATTGCACAGCGTTGCAGGGTATTGCAGAGTATTGCGGGGTATTGCAGAGTATTTCAGGGTATTGTGGGGTATTGCAGAGTATTGCAGAGTATTGTGGGGTATTGCAGAGTGTTGCGGGGTATTGCAGAGTATTGCACAGTGTTGCAGGGTATTGCAGAGTATTGCACAGTGTTGCGGGGTATTGCAGAGTATTGTGGGGTATTGCAGAGTATTTCAGGGTATTGTGGGGTATTGCAGAGTATTGCACAGTATTGTGGGGTATTCAGCAGTGGTGGTCACTGGTCATTAACCTCGCCTCAGCCTCCTCCCCTCCCCCAATCCAGCCATTTATTAATCTGTTTTTTAGTGTTTACTTACACAAGTTCAGACTCAGAAGTTCTGAGTCTGAACTTGTGTAAGTAAACACTAAAAAACAGATTAATAAATGGCTGGACTGGGGGAGGGGGGGAGGCTGAGACGAGGTTAATGACCAGTGACCACCACTGCTGAAGATCTGAGTCAGAACACTGGCACACATGACACTGGCACTGCACTCTTCTACCTTTCAGATCCAGCAGCCTGAGCCAGCCAGCCAGCCAGCAGCTCCTCAGCTCTGCTCCGCTTGATGAAACAGACAGCGCGCCGACACAACTCACAGCTCCCGCCTCCCTGCGCTCGTCTGTGTCCTCCCACCTCGTCTCCGGCCGTGAGTGACGTCACGGCGCTGGCAGAGACTACGGGACTCCTCCGTAGGGGAGTAAACATTATAGTTGTGTGCTGAGGGAAGGGAGGATCATGCAGGAGCGCACAAGGGGGATTTGTACAGTGCCGCTGGGCGCTGTACATGCACTGTACAGTATTATTGTACACACTGGCATGGCAGAAATTCACCTGCAGGCTGCGCCCCCCCCCCCATACCAAATGGTACCGCCCAGGGCACGTGCCCCTTCCGCCCCTGCCTTGTACCGGCCCTGATCCCTACAGTCACACATCATCCCTACAGTCACACATCATCCCTACAGTCACACATCATCCCTACAGTCACACATCATCCCTACAGTCACACATCATCCCTACAGTCACATCATCATCCCTACAGTCACACATCATCCCTACAGTCACACATCATCCCTACAGTCACACATCATCCCTACAGTCACATCATCCCTACAGTCACACATCATCCCTACAGTCACACATCATCCCTACAGTCACACATCATCCCTACAGTCACACATCATCCCTACAGTCACACATCATCCCTACAGTCACATCATCATCCTACAGTCACACACCATCCCTACAGTCACACATCATCCCTACAGTCACACATCATCCCTACAGTCACACACCATCCCCACAGTCACACACCATCCCCACAGTCACACATCATCCCCACAGTCACACATCATCCCTACAGTCACATCATCATCCCTACAGTCACACACCATCCCTACAGTCACATCATCCCTACAGTCACACACCATCCCTACAGTCACATCATCCCTACAGTCACACACCATCCCTACAGTCACACACCATCCTACAGTCACACACCATCCCTAACAGTCACACATCATCCCTACAGTCACACATCATCCCTACAGTCACACACCATCCCTACAGTCACATCATCAGCCCTACAGTCACACACCATCCCTACAGTCACACACCATCCCTACAGTCACATCATCAGCCCTACAGTCACACACCATCCCTACAGTCACACATCCCTACAGTCACACATCATCCCTACAGTCACACATCATCCCTACAGTCACATCATCCCTACAGTCACACATCATCCCTACAGTCACACATCATCCCTACAGTCACACACCATCCCTACAGTCACACACCATCCCTACAGTCACACACCATCCCTACAGTCACACATCATCCCTACAGTCACACATCATCCCTACAGTCACACACCATCCCTACAGTCACATCATCAGCCCTACAGTCACACACCATCCCTACAGTCACACATCCCTACAGTCACACATCATCCCTACAGTCACACATCATCCCTACAGTCACACATCATCCCTACAGTCACATCATCATCCCTACAGTCACACACCATCCCTACAGTCACATCATCCCTACAGTCACACACCATCCCTACAGTCACATCATCCCTACAGTCACACGGAGGAGGAAACATGATGATTTGGGGTGTTTCTCTGATAAAGGTTCAGGCCGACTTTGCCGCATTGAGGGGCCAATGGGCGGGGCCATGTATTGTAAGATCTTGGAGGAGAACCTTCTTCCCTCATCCAGAACACTGAAGATGGGTCATGGATGGGTCTTCCAGCATGACAATGACCCAAAACATATCACCAAGGCAACAAAGGAGGGGCTCAGGAAGAAGCACATTAAGGTCAAGGAGTGGCCTATCCAGTCTCCAGACCTTAATCCTATAGAAAATGTATGGAGGAGCTGAACCTTCGAGTTGCCAAGAAACCTTCAGGATTTAGAGAAGATCTGTAAAGAAGAGAAAATCCCTCCTGAGATGTGTGGAAACTGATCACCACCTACAAGAAACGTCTGACCTCTGTGATCACCAACAAGGGTTTCTCCACCAACTACTAAGGGGATCAAATACTTATTTTACTCCATTTATAACATTTGTATTGTGAGATTTTCTGGATTTTGGTTGATATTCTGTCTCTATCATATAAAATACACCTATGATAAAAATTATAGACCCTTCATTTCTCTGTAAGGGGGCAAAACTTACACAATCTGTAGGGGAGACGATCATTTCCCCCTCTTTACCAAGAAAGTAAATCCGGGATCTGCAGTTTCAATAACAATGAACTTCTCTTATTTACCGCCCTTTGGTCTGATAAATATACAATTTGAAGCTTTTTTTATTATCTGCTCATTAAAAGGAATATTAAACCTTGTGCGTGTTTTAGTTGAACTCATTAAGCACTATAGAATAAACATTCCCTAGTAAACTATTTGGTAAATCTCTCACCCCAGCACTTGCTGTACAGCTTTATGCTGCTGGGTTCCTGCTCTCTCAGTGCTGCTTCCCTGAACTTCCAGGAAAGCGTTAACAGTGGACAGTGCAGTCTCCAGCAAGACTTCTAGCTTGGGGAAGGGAGGAGGAGGAAGTGCCTTATCCTGGGCTATGACAGTGCCCGTCATCTTGGCTATGGTAGCTGTGTGTTAGTATTGATGCACCTAAGGGTGGCCCCGTAGGATGCTGCAAGAGGAAGGAGCCACCCTGAAACCTGGGTCATGGAACCAGCTCAAACTGGAATATAGGCAAAATGATGAGGAAAGGAAAGGAAAGGAGAGGAGAGGAGAGGAGAGGCGGGAAAGGAGAGGAGAGGAGAGGCGGGAAAGGAGAGGAGAGGAGAGGCGGGAAAGGAAAGGAGAGGAGAGGCGGGAAAGGAAAGGAGAGGAGAGGCGGGAAAGGAGAGGAGAGGCGGGAAAGGAGAGGAGAGGAGAGGCGGGAAAGGAGAGGAGAGGCGGGAAAGGAGAGGAGAGGCGAGGCGGGAAAGGAAAGGAGGAGAGGCAGGAAAGGAGGAGAGGCAGGAAAGGAGGAGAGGCAGGAAAGGAGGAGAGGCAGGAAAGGAGAGGAGGCAGGAAAGGAGAGGAGGCAGGAAAGGAGAGGAGGCAGGAAAGGAGAGGAGGCAGGAAAGGAGAGGAGGCAGGAAAGGAGAGGAGGCAGGAAAGGAGAGGAGGCAGGAAAGGAGAGGAGGCAGGAAAGGAGAGGAGGCAGGAAAGGAGAGGAGGCGAGAAAGGAGAGGGAGTGGAGAGAGATGGTAAAGGAGAGGGAGTGGAGAGAGATGGTAAAGGAGAGGGAGTGGAGAGAGGTGTTCTGTAGTCCTTCCCTGGGGTGACAATGCTACTCCTCTACACAGTACAGCGTTGTCACCCTAGGACAGGAAGTGTGTTACTGGCAGGATCACCAGATGAAAATAAAGGAAAAAGGTCTAAAAAAAAAAAAAAAAAAAAAAAAGAAAACTGATGCAGCCACCACATGTGAGGAGAGATGCAGGGCTGCAGTTAGAGATTGCGGGGCCCCACACAGCCTGCCTGAGCCCAACGTGCTGCCCCTCCCCTGCGGATTGATACAGAGGTAGTGGCTGCAACTTTATATTAATTGGTCGGAGCCGACAAACTAAGGATTACTCCGCCTACTCCTGACCTCGAGTCCCCTCCCTGTTCCCGGCCTCTTCTGCTGAACTGATGGGCCCCGGGAAGGTTTTATGAATTGATGGGAGCCACGGCCCGTGAGATTACGATGCATGGATCCAGAGGTATTTATAGAGCCCCCCTCTGCTCCTGGGCCCCCTACAGGAGGGTCGGCTCTACACCACAATTCTTGGTCCTGGACAGGTGAGCAGAAATAGAGAACATTTTTCTTCTCGGGTTTAGACTTCATTAGAAAGGATGCTCCGTCCTCTGCAATGACATTTGTTGTCTATAGAATGCTATCTGTTCAGCCGCGTTACCTGCAGGTTCTGGAGGATCCTGGAGGGGGTGACACTTTTTGGAATAGTGACCACTTTCCGCTGCACCTGCCACCTGGAAAGATACATAAATGTTTAGCTGATATTTAGTGACCAATCACATCGTTCAATGTGGAAACAGAATATCAATTTTATGCATTTTAAGTGAATCTGTAGCATTTTCTTTTAATATTTATGGCACACTACATGCCCAATGTGAATAATCAATAAGGTTAGACTCACACCTAGCGTCTCGTGATTAATCAATAAGGTTAGACTCACACCTAGCGTCTCGTGAATAATTAATCAATAAGGTTAGACTCACACCTAGCGTCTCGTGAATAATTAATCAATAAGGTTAGACTCACACCTAGCGTCTCGTGAATAATTAATCAATAAGGTTAGACTCACACCTAGCGTCTCGTGAACGCACTTTTTTGTTGTGAGTTTTCACACTACATGCGTAGGGCAGCCCATTCATTTCAACTGTTCTTCATGCACCAGAGCAGCTCACGTAACTTTTCGGCGTTGAGCTTCGCGCATTGCTTGTGCCCTTTTGGGTGCTATGAATATTGGTGACGCGTGTTTTCTGTGCGTTTCTTTTAGGATTATCAAAATTATTATTATTCTTGATTTATTTAGCACAGTAGTTTGTGCAGCACCTAACAATTGATGTCCTATGGCCTCAGCTCAGAACAACCTGCTGCATTAGTGTGCTTCTTTTTTTTTTGGGGGGGGGGGGGGGGGGGGGGGGGGGGAGAGGGTGTACCTGGTCTAGAAAGGTACCTGCTGGCACTTCCAGTCATATCGCTGCAGCGTATCCACCAAAAGGTTCTCTTCCCCTCCTCCCTGCCCGCAACCTTCTGGGAGACACGGTGTTAATTTCGTAGATATATTTTCATCTAGTAAATTAACACTATTTTAGTCGACTAGTGCAGACCCGTCGAGGATGCCCACTTCACACCAACAGGGATGCCCATCAGTGCATATTAGGATGGCGCTCAGTGCCTGTCAGTGCATCCTGATCAGTGCCGCATATCAGTGCCGCATATCAGTGCCGCAGCCCCATCAGTGCAGCAGCCCCATCAGTGCAGCAGCCCCATCAGTGCCACCCATCAGTGCAGCAGCCTCATCAGTGCCACCCATCAGTGCCACCCATCAGTGCCACCCATCAGTGCTGCATATCAGTGCTGCATATCAGTGTAGCCTCATCAGTGCTCATCAGTGCTCATCAGTGAAGGAGAAAACATACTTATTTACAAAGTTTTGTAACAGAAACAAAGAAAAACTTTTTATTTACAAAATTTTTGGTCTTTTTTTATTTGGAGCGCAAAAAAATGAAAAAACCCCCAGAGGTGATCAAATACCAGCAAAAGAAAGCTATTTGTGGGAAGAAAATTAAAATATCATATGTGTACAGTGTTACACGCAGTGTTAATTTTGGCAGCAAATTTTGATTTAGTTTTAGTCTTAGGACTAAAATGGCATTTCAGTTTTAGTCCCATTTTAGTCTTCTGCAATTGTTTTAGTCGCCTAAAATCTAATGGGTGTAATTAAATTGTAATGCATTAGTTAACATTTCTCTACAATTTCCAAACTCATTATATTATTATACAGGATTTATATAGCGCCAACAGTAGCGCTTTACAACTTGAGATTATATACTGCTGGAGAGAAAAATCGTATATGTTATTTATTATGGTATTGAGGTATGAACATGCACTACAGACCAGTGATAATTTTGAAGTCAATTTAGTTTTAGTCTTTGACTAAAATGGCAATTTAGTTTTAGTCGTATTTTAGTCATCTCAGTTGTTTTAGTTTTAGTCGTATTTTAGTCGACTAAAATGCTTTAGTCGTTTTAGTCGACAAAATTAACACTGGTTACATGACCGGACAATTGTCAAAGTGTGACAGCGCTGAAAATTGACCTGGGCAGGAGGGGGGGGGGGGGGGGGGGTGCCCTGTATTGAAGGGGTTAAACAATTTAGATGACTAAAATAGGACTAAAACTAAAATGGCATTTTAGTCAGAAGGCTTTTAGTAAAAACTAAATCGCAATTTGACGTAAAAAAAATGAACGCTGGGGACGCATCACAGGTCCCAGACAGCTGCGGGAACCATTCACAAAGCGCAGCGTGGCTCGTGCATGCGCAGTGTGAAGCCATAAGGAGTCACAGCCGGCTGCCAACAGTTAACATACTGCCGTCAGGAAGCCGGCGAAGAACCAGATCGCGTGAGGAGGGCGCTGGATGCTTGGACAGGAAAGGGTCTGTTTATTAAAAGTCAGCAGACTTAAAAGTTTCCAGAACTGACTGAAGCTCCTCCTTGAGTGCTGTGCACCCCGGCAGGGATTAATAAGGAGGTTTTAGGGAATTTTTTTTTTTTTAATAAAGCCCTGCAATGTGTGTAAACCATGCAGCACACGTCAAACCTCACACTAGCATGCGCGTGGTATGTGCACTGTGGTGTAAATGGGTCCTAACTATTCTTCTCTCACAACACAAGTGCATCATTCTAGAATAATAAATCTAGCTGGAAATACACTCCAAAAACTTTTACTACTTCCTGTCTTTCTATAGATATCACCTGGGGGTACGCAGTTGGGCATCAGGCAAAAGTCGAACAACCAGTTATCCAATTTATCTGCCCCTCCCCTCTGCCCTGCCTAAGCTATTGAATACTGGTTTCTGATTGGTTGCTGTAAGGCTGGCCTCTGCGGTTCTCTGCACTGGACTATGACAGAAGCTGTAAGTGTTGAGTACATTGTTACCGGAGTGTATCTACCAGTCAGGCCATTGAGGTCCTACAAATACCTGAGAAGAATCTGGGCTTCAGATTTTTCGTATTTCTTAGCCATCTCCAGGATACTGGGTTCCTCCAGCAGGACCGGGTCTTCCGGTTTTCTCCAGCTGCGGTCCGGAGATCCCAGAGGACTGTAACCTGTAACGACCAGTCCATTGGCCCGACAGTGAGCGATGAGCTCGTTCTGAGCCAGGTATGGGTGACACTCCACCTACAATCCGGGAAGGTAAAACTCATTAACAAATCACCATTTAATATCCCTGCCTCCCTCAACCTCATTTAAATCCCAACTCCAGGATAACTTTTTAGGTTTCCCCATGGAAGTTAAAAAAAAAAAAAAAACACAAACAAAAAAAAAAAACACCTCACTCACCTTCAATTTGTATGTCCTCTACAGTACCTCTATTCCCCCACAAGATGTCCTCAGTCTTCCGGGTTAAATGTCACCCGATGTCACTCAACCTGGAGGACTGAGGAAAGACTGAGTGCAGGGTGTCAAGGGCCCGCCCCCTGAGCACAGCCCTGGGCATTGATGTCAGCACTGCCATCTGCATTGTTCACAATCCCCTATTGCAGACAGAAGACCAAAGAGGAAAAGGACATGTAGTGCAACTCCAACTGCAGCACCATGTGTCTTCGGAGCCCCCTGTTGCTTCGGAGCCCCCTGCGTCTTCGGAGCCCCCTGCGTCTTCGGAGCCCCCTGCGTCTTCGGAGCCCCCTGCGTCTTCGGAGCCCCCTGCGTCTTTGGAGCCCCCCGTGTCTTCAGAGCCCCCCCGTGTCTTCGGAGCCCCCCCGTGTACCTCAATGACTTTTGTGTCTCTGCACAGTCTCTCTATGGTTGGCTTGTCTGCTACTCTCCTTCAACAGTACCTTCTGTTACCTCCACCCTCAGGTATAGATCTGCAATCACCAGGACTTTCCTTCTGGACAGAGGATAGGGACCTTGGTCCATGACAGGGGAAGATTATTTCCAGCAGTGGGTGTGTCTGGGAATGTTCCCTCTGCATCACAATTAGGGGTTTCCAGATCACTAATAAATGCAAGTGGTGGGAAGTCTATGGAAAAGCCTGGGTGAAAAAAAAACAAAGCCTTGAACAGGTAGGGTGCACTCCCTGGATACATCTCAAGGCTTCATTATAAACTTTAACTGGAGCACTCCCTTTAAGATTATGACTCTTCTGTGCTTTTCGGCCCTGTCTTTATACAATCAGACAAGGTTCTCAGCTGCTGACCTTGGATACATCGATTTGTACTGAAGTTTGACATAAACCTATTGATTTCAGCTACCAGACAGAGCCTTGCCATCTTCAGAAGTTTTCTGATGACTCTGAGGTGGTGGGATGTATCAGGGATGGGGAAGAGACGGCGTATAGGACGGTGGTGGAGAACTTGGTGTGAGGAGGATCATCTGTATCTAAAATGTGACAAAGACAAAAAAGGAGCTGGTTGTGGATTTCAGAAAGAGGAAGTCACCAGTGACCCCGATCTCCATCTGAGGAGTGGATGTAGTAGAGAGTTACAAGTATCTGGGGCAGGGGTGGCCCATCCATTAAGGGTGCCTCCCCCTCTATCCACGCCACCATCTATATGAGCATGAATAGCATAGATCTATCCACGGCCACCCCCTATTCATGTTTCCGGCCCCTTTCAGTATGCCGGGCCATGAATTACAGCCGCGGGGGTGGTTATTTTTTTGCAACTGATTAGAGCCACAGGCTCTAATAGGCTTCAAAATAGGGTGGACTCGTGGTGCAGAGCATTGCACACTGAGCCCACCCAGGTGTGTTAGGAAAGCAAATATATATTTGCTTTTCTAACACTGAATCGCCTCTCCGCCAATCAGGAAGCGCAGGTCTGATACCCATTTCCTGGTTGGCTGAAAAGCCAGGTGATCCTATTGGGCGCCTAGGAGGAGGATGCATGGCGGAAGCGGGCATGATCCACACCACAGGAGGAGGAAGAAAGCTGCTGGACACGCTGCCCGCCCACTTCCTAGATGGGGTAAGTGTGTGGCTTTGTTGCCCGACTCTCTCCCGGGGGGGGGGGGAGGTTTGCGCCGCAGCCAGTCGACTAGGGGGTGGGGTGGTTGGGGTGTCTGTTTGCCGCCACCCCAAAAGAAAGAAAAAAAAAAAAAAATGCCAGCCGCCACTGTTATACTTACATAGATAATAAGCTGGACTGCAGAAAGAACACGGAGGTTCTTTCTGAGGTTCTATAGGTGCTCTATAGGAAGGGCCAGAGCCGCCTCTACTTTTTGAGGAGACCGAGGTCCTTTAACATCTGCCAGATTATGCTGAAGATGTTTTACGAGTCCGTGGAGGCCGGCCCTCTCCCGTATGCGGCGCCCGGCCCTCTCCCGTATGCGGTGCCCGGCCCTCTCCCGTATGCGCCGGGCCGGCCCTCTCCCGTATGCGCCGGGCCGGCCCTCTCCCGTATGCGCCGGGCCGGCCCTCTCCCGTATGCGCCGGCCCGGCCCTCTCCCGTATGCGCCGGCCCGGCCCTCTCCCGTATGCGCCGGCCCGGCCCTCTCCCGTATGCGGCGCCCGGCCCTCTCCCGTATGCGCCGGCCCGGCCCTCTCCCGTATGCGGCGCCCGGCCCTCTCCCGTATGCGGCGCCCGGCCCTCTCCCGTATGCGGCGCCCGGCCCTCTCCCGTATGCACCGGGCCGGCCCTCTCCCGTATGCACCGGGCCGGCCCTCTCCCGTATGCGGCAGGATGCTGGGGAAGCAGGCTTAGGGTGTCCAACACCAACAGACTCAACAAACTGATTTGCAAGGCCTGTGATGTTGTTGGATTGGAATCTTCTACAATGTTGGAGAGGAGAATGTTCTTCTGTCTCGGACAACTCCTCCCACCCGCTCTACAATACGCTGGTCAGTCTGCGGAGGACCATCAGTCACAGATTGTTACACCCACAATGCACCACAGAAAATGGTTTTTGCCTGTGGCGATCAAGATATACATTTCTTTTCTGTGAGGACTGGAGGTGAAGATTTAATACTGGTCATTTATGATCAGGATTTTGTGTTGTTTTTATAGTATGTTGGTATTGTGTTGGTTATTATCTGGGGTGGTGTTAGAGAAAGTGGTATATTATTTGTATTTTGTAGTTTGCCTGTTATTTATATCTGTTTTATTTATTCTACGTTGTATTTTAATTGTATGGATGTTTTATTTGTAGTGTAGTTTTAATTTTGTTACTTGGTGTTATTGGTAATTTTGTTGCGTTCTTGTTTTGTCTTTGCTAAGTGTGTCTGTGTCGTAACAATTTCTCAATTTCCATTTGGGATTAATAAAGTATTCTGTATGACTTAGGGGTCTAAGTTTGCTGTATGACTGCCACAAATATTTGCACAGTCTCCTTTGATTGTCAGCTCCATCTGGTAGCCATAAGCGAGTATTTTCCCGACCGAAGCATTTTAGAAAAACATCCCTTTATGGCCACTAGATGGAGCCGATGACCATAGAAAATATTAAACACAATATGGGGATTATTTGTGACCGCTGTGTGAATGCTTGCGACATTCGTACCTTGAATTTTTTATAAATAGTCCCCTTATGTTTAATAATATAAAGAGAAGACTGGAAACAGAAGAAGACAACACTGCTATAATATTTTATACAAAAGCCGGTTGGTGCAAGTTTGGACAGTGGATCCAGCCAGCTTTCCTACCTGCAGCACAGCCGGCTTTATGGTGGCAACGCTGAGAATATCGTCGATCTGTCTCTTGTTGAAGTTGGATAAGCCGATTGCCTTGGTCAGACCTTTCTCCACCAGCTTCTCCATGGCTTTCCATGTGTCCCTGTAGTCAGTGAAGTCGTACTGCAGAGACCCGTTCATGCTCTGAGGGAAGACGTTGTCTCCTCTCCTAAGACACAAAAATATTCATGTTACAGGCAGGTAAAAAACACCTGTCCCCTCGCCGAGCTGGGTATGGGTTTGATTTAATACTTCTGTAGCACCCTTGCCCCAAACAGGGCTGATAGTAAATTTAGTTGTGCTAGGTGGTAACTAGCCTGGCTAATATGAAGTCTTTGATCAAATGGGTTTCTCCTAATCTTGATTTTAACTGTGATTTTTCTTTTGTCAATAGGGGGCACTGTTACCTTTGACTTTTCAAATGCTAGGATTACAGTGAATTCAGGTTATTAGTGAATATGCTATTGTCAGCCAATCAGAAGGAGTTTCTTTGGCCGCTGGAGATAGTCTATTTATTTGGAGAGAGTCAGGTGATCTGGGTTCATTCCACCTGGGCTGCAGCCTGGGTGGGTGTGTGTGTGGAGCAGCAGCAGAGGTGTAGGCCTGAGGCCTAACCACGTGTAACGGAGCTCAGCCTGAGGAGAGCCTGATCATTGCCAGGGGGCATAGGAGAACTTGCCAGAGAGTTAACCACTTGTTGCCGGCAGCAGGTGTCAAAGGGATGTAGTTTTGAAGGAGTACAGCGGGTAGCAGTGAGTAAAGCTGGAAGAAGTACAGCGGGTAGCGGTGAGTAAAGCTGGAAGTACACTGGGTAGCGGTGAGTAAAGCTGGAAGAAGTACAGCGGGTAGCGGTGAGTAAAGCTGGAAGAAGTACAGCGGGTAGCGGTGAGTAAAGCTGGAAGTACACTGGGTAGCGGTGAGTAAAGCTGGAAGAAGTACAGCGGGTAGCGGTGAGTAAAGCTGGAAGAAGTACAGCGGGTAGCGGTGAGTAAAAAAAAAAAAAAAAAAAAAAAAAAAAAAAACCACACATGATACAAATGGAGTTGCAGTTCAGTGAGTAAAATAAGTATTTGATCCCCCACCAACCAACAATAATTCTGCCCCCCCACAGACTGGCTACAGTAGGTGCTCATGTGGTACACAGATTAGTCCTGTCAATGTAAGAAGGTTCTCCTAACGACAACTCGTTATGTGTATAAAAGACACCTGTCCACAGAATCTCTTCCATCCAATCCTCACCATCATGGGGAAGAGCAAAGATCTGTCAGAGGACGTCGGGGAGAAGATTGGAGACCTGCACAAGGCTGGAATGAGCTACAAAACCATCAGCAAGAAGCTTGGTGAGAAGAAGACAACTGTTGGTTATTTTTGTATTTCCATTTACAAATAATCGCCCCATCGATCGCCCTTGGTCTGGAGCTCCATGCAAGATTTCTCCTCATGGGGTGAGGATGGTCATGAGAAAAGTGAGGGATCCGCCCAGAACTACACAGGAGGAGCTTGTGAAGGATCTTAAGGCAGTTGGGACCACAGTCACCAAACAAACCATTGGTAACACAATACACCACCATGGATTGAAATCCTGCAGCCCCCGCAAGGTCCTCCTCCTCAGGAAGACACATGTACAGGAACGTCTGAAGTCCACCAATCAACATCTAAATGATTCAGAGAAGGATTGGGGGAGAAAGTTCTGTGGTCAGATGAGACCAAAATTCAGATCTTTGGCATTAATTCGACTCGCTGTGTTTGGAGGAAGAAAAATGGTGACTATGACCCTAAGAACTCCATCCCTACAGTCACATCATCCCTACAGTCACATCATCCCTACAGTCACACACATCACCCCTACAGTCACACACATCACCCCTACAGTCACACACATCATCCCTACAGTCACATCATCCCTACAGTCACATCATCCCTACAGTCACATCATCCCTACAGTCACACACATCATCCCTACAGTCACACCATCATCCCTACAGTCACACCATCATCCCTACAGTCACACCATCATCCCTACAGTCACACCATCATCCCTACAGTCACACCATCATCCCTACAGTCACACCATCATCCCTACAGTCACACCATCATCCCTACAGTCACACCATCATCCCTACAGTCACACCATCATCCCTACAGTCACACCATCATCCCTACAGTCACACCATCATCCCTACAGTCACACACATCATCCCTACAGTCACACACATCATCCCTACAGTCACACACATCATCCCTACAGTCACACATCATCCCTACAGTCACACATCATCCCTACAGTCACACATCATCCCTACAGTCACACATCATCCCTACAGTCACACATCATCCCTACAGTCACACACGGAGGAGGAGACATGATGATTTGGGCTGTTTCTCTGATAAAGGTTCAGGCCGACTTTGCCACATGGATGGGCCAATGGACGGGGCCATGTATTGTAAAATATTGGAGGAGAACCTTCTTCCCTCATCCAGAACACTGAAGATGGGTCATGGATGGGTCTTCCAACATGACAATGACCCAAAACATATCACCAAGGCAACAAAGGAGGGGCTCAAGAAGAAGTACATTAAGGTCATGGAGTGGCCTAGCCGGTCTCCAGACCTTAATTCTATTGAAAATATATGGAAGGAGCTGAAACTTCGAGTTGCCAAGAGAAGATCTGTAAAGAGTGGACCAAAATCCCTCCTGAGATGTGTGGAAACTGATCACCAACTACAAGAAACGTCTGACCTCTGTGATCACCAACAAGGGTTTCTCCACCAACTACTAAGTCATGTTTTGCTTGGGGATCAAATAGTTATTTTACTCCCTGAACTGCAACTCCATTTATAACATTTGTATTGTGTGTTTTTTCTGGATTTTTGGTTAATATTCTGTCTCTATCATATAAAATACACCTATGATAAAAATGATAGACCCTTCATTTCTATGTAAGGGGGCAAAACTCCAAAAAAAGGTTTCTTACTTTTATAATATTTGCATTACCTTGAATACATTTGTATCATTTGAACGGGCTATTGCTTTTAATTGTATGCATGTTTGTATTTTGGGTCATATATCAAATAAATAATAAAAAAAATAAAAATAAATAAATAGTGTGTGTATACACACACACACGCACTATATATTTTTTTATTATTACCGTATTTATCGGCATATAACACGCACATTCATTTTAGGAGGGAAGATTCAGGAAAAAACTTAAATATTAAATAAGGAACTTTGAAGCAAAATAAGGGTCAGTGCCCACCTGCAGCCTCACCATTACCATCAATGCAGCCTGATTAATGCCCACCTACAGCCTCACAAGTGCCATCAATGCAGCCTTATTAGTCCACATCAATGCAGCCTCACCATTGCCATCAATGCAGCAGCCTCGCCATTGCCATCTATTGACTTCCTATTACAGAGGCCGCCAAGTAAACAGGAGATTCTCACTGTATGTAATCTGACAGCACTCGTTACATTACACCCCCCCCCGTTGCCTCCGAGGCAGCTGAAAATGAAGTATTGGCGTATAACACGCACACGCTATTTGCACCTGATTTTCATGGTGAAAAAGTGAGTGTTATACGCCAATAAATACAGTATTTATTTGATATATGACCCAAAATACAAACATGCATAAAATAAAAGCAGTAGCCCGTTCAAATGATACAAATGTTCAAGGTATTGCAAATGTTATAAAAGTAAGAAAAAAAATAAACAAATACAATATTTGCATATAACAGATAAAATACCAAGGTGCACAAACATTTTTTGGAGTTTGTATATGATGGATTGATATCTAGTACAGTTCTGGAAAAGAAATTGTACTGCAATTTGTTTTTGTTAAATGAGAATTAGTTATATAAATCATGTATAATAATACTAATAATAAGCATTAAATGGTGAGAAGGGGAGGTGTTTTGTAGTCTTAGGGTGACAACACTGCCCCTCCATTGATAAAGTACAGGGATTGAGTATTGTCACCCTAGGACAGGGAATTTGTTACAGACAGGATCACCTGGAGATAAAAAGATTAAAACAAAGAAAAAAAAAAAAAAAACTATTGCACTCAAAATGAGGTGATGGCGGCACTTCCTCCAATATACAGGTGGTGAGACCCTGGAGGAATTGCCAACCATGCCTAGTGCAGTCCAGGACCTGCAGCTCCCCCATCCTCCCTTCCGGCATTTGTTTGCATGCGATGAGCTGTGATGTCATCACATGCCCGACGAAGGGGTCCTGCGTGGCTCCGAAACGTTGCACTTGTCCTTGTGATGCGATCTTCCTGCAAATAAAGCTTTTGGACAATAATCTGAGGACCCTTGGTGTGCTGGAGAATATGTACATTTATCAGCTGATCACATGGTAAAGAGCCAACGTCATCGGCTCTGTACCCTGATGGGCGATACTCTGTCCGAGAGACGCAGCTCACCACCGATCCTCGCGCTGTGCGGCAAGAATGGGAGGACGTCTCAGGTCGTCCTCGCAGAACCAGAGCGGCCCCACCCGGTTGTCATTTTACTATACAGCAGGCGGGAGCCGGTTAATTACTTTCTTAAAGAAAACCTTCACTTTCTCCCACCACACTCCAAAGACATGCTGGGAGGTCAATTGGTTCCGGTCCATATTGGCCCTAGTATATGTATGTATGAATGTGAATTAGGGACCCTTAGATTGTAAGCTCCTTGGGGGCAGGGACTGATGTGAATGTACAATATATATGTAAAGCGTTGTGTGAATAGATGGAACTATATAAAAATATCCATAATAAATAGATTATGACAGGACGTTGCACTCACTTGAAGGCATAGGGCCAGTGAACGAGGTAGAGGTCCAGGTAGGAGAGCTGGAGATCAGCGAGGGTCTTCTTCAGAGCCCCCTCTACATCGTCCGGGTGATGTTTATTATTCCACAGCTTGGAGGTCACAAAGATCTCTTCTCTTTTCAAACCCTTCCAGAAACAAAACAAAACCTGTTATACATGTACAGAAACAAGTCCCAGAACTATTGATGGACAGTAGATGTGGATACTTGCTGAATCTGTAATATACTGTACACTATATAAACAAAAGTTGGTTGACTTTGCATCCCAGTGGCCTATTGAGTCGCCGCATGACTCAAGATCATTGCCAAGTGGTCTTCAGCCGTGACCAGACCCTGCTTGTTCCTGGGATATACCCAGTTTGCCGCCTGACTACGTCTGATCATGACGTCTGATCTCGACTCCATCCCAAATGTTGGAGTTCAGATGTTTCCAGTGAAGGGTGATCCTACATCATACAAAGACATTGTAGGCGCCGATGTTCTTCTAAACCTTGTGGTAACAGTTTGGTAAAGACCCTTTTCTGTTCCACCATGACTGTGTCTGTGCCCCCGTGTACAAAGCCAGCTCCATAAAGACGTGGTTTGACCAGTTTGGTGTGAAAGGACTCGCGTGTCCTGCACAGAGCCCTGACCTCAACCCTACTTTTGGAAGAATTGTTTGTAGAAGGGCTTTTCAGCCAACATCAGTGCCTGCCCTTAACCCTAAAGAACACCTTTGGGATGAGGCATTGTCATCTCAAAGACATTCAATAGGTTTGAGGAAATGGAGGAACTTGAGTGTCCTGCACAGAGCCCTGACCTCAACCCTACTGAATGTCTTTGGGATGAATTGTAATGCAAGTGGTGAGCCAGGTCTTCTCATCCAACATCACGACCCAACCTTACATATGGGCAAAATTTCCCACAGACACCTTCCGTCAGGGCTGGGCTTAGCCCTTCCTTCTCAGAGCTGGCCGCTCAGCTGTCGGCTAATTGCCAGCTCCTATCTCTCCACAGTTACTCAGCTGTTGATGATATCCTGCTCATCAGTCCTGCCTACTTAAGCCGTCCAGTCCAGAGGATCTCTGCCTTCGCCAACATCACAGAGACTATCTCCTGCATTCCTTTTCAAGATTTGTTTTGCCGACATCCCTTCTGGCTCCAGATCCTGCTTGCTGTTCCATTACATTGATCCCTGACTTCTGGCTTGGCTGACTATCCGTTCCGGTTACTGAACTTTGGCTATGTTTTGACTACGTTTGTTCTTTTTACTTTTATTATTAAACAAGTGCGAGTTAACTGTACCCCTGTCTCAGGCCGATTTCATGGTTTGACACCTTGCAAGGTCTTGTGAAAAACCTTCCTAGAAGAGTGGAGGATATTATGGAGGCAAAAGGGGGGGGGGGGCGCAACTCCATATTAATGGCCATGCTTCTGAAATGGTATATTGAAGAAGCCTGTATAGCTGCGGACAAACTTTTGGCCATAATGGGTACATCTGTTGCCCCCCCATACCTGAACTCGCAATGAGTACAAATTCCCACAGACACCCTACAAAACCTTGTGGAAAGCCTTCCAAGAAGATTGGAGGATGTTATAGCCATAAAAAAGGATCAACTTCATAATAAAGGCCATGCGGGAAGGGGGTGCCCATCAACTTCAAATTAAGGGTCATGGTTTTGAAGTGGGATGTCCATCAACCTCAGAGATGTGATAGCCAGGCATTTACAAATCTTGGCCCTATAGGCTACAGAACCATAGACCACACACGCTAACTAAGATTATAGCAAAAATAAGATGGAGTAACTTATGTGCACGTCAATTATTTTACCGGATCATCAAGACTTTCCTTGATGGCTTCTCCAACTTCAGTTTCATTTCCGTATACGGAGGCACAGTCTATGTGCCGATAACCGACACTGAGGGCATACTTCACAGCGTCCTTCACCTGCCATGAGAAAAAGAAGACAACAAGTTAACAAGACTCAAGCATTGGATGGATATTACTTACTGGGTCTACCAAGAAAGTCATTGGTGAATTTAAAACAGGGATGGGACAAACAGATCTATACTCTGGCAAAAGGTTAACCTGTTCCCGCTGGCTGTCCGTATGTATGCAATGGACGGCATGGGAGTACCTCAACACCCAGCCATTGCACATAAGCACCCATAAGGAACTACCATTCAGGTCATTGACAGCGCCTGGTCATTATTTAAAAATGGGGGCTCCTGACCACTGTGACAGCCAATCATAGTGGTTACAGGATCAAGAGTTCTTCATTTCCCTGAGTAAGACACACTTAAAAAAGGACTGCCCAGTGGCAAAAGGTTAAAAAAAAAAAAAAGTGGTTCATCAGGCTTTGTCTTTTTCTGCTGTCCGGCTTCTATCATTTTCATTCTGCGGGATCTGATCCTCTATAACCTGCATATTTATAATTATTCATGACACGCTTTCATCTATTCAGAGTGAGAAGTGAAGGGGCTGGATGTCTATTATCTTCCCTTGACACAAACACTCGTCTGTTGCGGACAGCTGCAAGCTCCATAATTACATCCATTAAAATGAGGAAAGATTTATTCAGAGATGAAAGAAAACCACACAGAGTATTTTCCAGCGATCAAGGCGGCTGCGTCTCAGAAGTGGAAATAACCCTCAAGCATTACATATTAAGGACGTCCAGATAAATTATCAGAGAGATGTAAAATGTAATAAAACAAGAAGGTTCCATTTAATATCAGAGATGGTCTCCTCCCAGTACGGACCTTCAGCAAACATAATAGTGAACACAATTGTTGTCCTTTGAAAATGAATTGGAATTACATACTATGCGGGTCTTGGTTGATTAGCCTTTCTCTGAAATAACACTGGAAACAATTCTACAGGTCAGATTTTTTTTCTAAATCTGAAACATTGTTTTACTGGAAGTAGGCTTGGTCTGGCCATTCTCCATCATGTTTTATTGAGAATGTTGGGAGTATTCGCACCACAGCTCTTCCAGTTGACGTTTCCAATCATGCAACTGGGAGAGGCTTCAAAAACAAGTTCCTGATGTAAAGGGTAGACCTTACGGAAGCAAGCTTCTTGAGCCTAAAGAGTCTGGGAGTTCTGGGCAGAGAAAGTCACTCCATCACCACCCCACTTCAACAACAGTCGACATGCCTGGCTATTCTCGTTCATGTTTTAGTGATAACGTTGGGAGTATTCTCCACAACGCCTCCAGTTGTCAGGTCCAATCCACTAACTGAGTGATGCTTTTAAAACAATGGTCGCTTTGGGTCTGAGGTCCTGATGTAAAAGGGTAGACCCTATAGAAGGAGCCCTTCTGAGCCCAAGGAGTTTTGGAGGGCTGGGCAGAGAAAGTCATGCCATCACTACTCTACTAACAGTTGCCACATCTGGCCATTCTCCATCACGTTTTATGAAGAATGTTGGCAATATTCTTCAAAACGCCTCCAGATGATGGTTCCAATCCCCCAGCTGGGTGATGCTTTAGAAATAATGCCCACTTTTGGTCTGAGGTCCTGATGTAAAGGGTAGACCCTATAGGAGGCAACCTGAGCCTAAGGCAGTGATGGCGAACCTTGGCACCCCAGATGCTTTGGAACTACATTTCCCATGATGCTCATGCACTCTGCAGTGTAGTTGAGCATCATGGGAAATGTACTTCCAAAACATCTGGGGTGCCAAGGTTCGCCATCACTGGCCTAAGGAGTCTGGGAGGCCTGGGCAGAAAAAGCCACTACATCACCACTCTCTTCTAACAACAGTCGCCACGTCTGGACATTCTCCATCACGTTTTATTGAGAATGTTGGGAGTATTCCCCACAACAGGTCCAGTTGACAATTACAATCCTCCAACTGGAGGATTCTTTAAAACAATGGCCACTATTGGTCTGCCATCCTGATGTAAACGGTAGACTCTATAGAGGCGACCTTCTGAGCCTAAGGAGTTTGGGATGGCTAGGTATAGAAAGTCCTTCCATCACCACTCCATTCTCAAGCCTCTCTCTTATCCCACAAATGTTGGGAGTTGTAGTTCTGGTCCCAATTTTAGGTCTTTGACTTGTGATCTCCTCAAATGACCAGTGTTGGACATTTTGGCATGCCACAAAGGATATTGGGAGGCAATTTTCAATGTGTGATTTAAGGGTTTCACTTTTTTTTTTCCCTCAAACCACGATGGCTTGTGTAGATAGAGGTTCTCCTTCTACATGAGGGGTTTCTTAGAGACAGAAGTTCCATGTAAAGTCTTACCTGGCCAGGTGCACTTTTCCAGGTGCCAAGTCCAATAAGCGGAATCTTCTGACCGGTGTACAAAGTATCACACTCAACAGCTTTCGCCATGTTTGCCTTTAGGTGAATCTGTCACGCAAGAATGAAAAAACGGTCATGAAAATAAGCAGGTGGAGCGTTCTCTTGTCAGTACATAGGAGGGGTCACAGATTTATAATCATTCAGAAGAGGACTTTGTGAGAACATCCCTTCAGGCCAACAAAGTGGCAATTTTTTTTTTTTTTTTTGCTGTGTGTCCAGAAAGGAAACTCGGATGGGAAACTGAATGGTTTTGCTCATCCATTTCCTCCTGCAGATAAAAACATTCACCAAGCGGGAAAACAACCAGAAAGCCGCCTGCCAGGATACATTACATCGAATGCCCGGATCACACGTTGGCCTTCGGCCAGACCTCACTTTCTGATTGGTGGACATAAATAATAAGGCAATTTTTTTTTTATCAGTCAGACATGTTCCTGTATAATCTCGGAGCGAATGTCCCAATTAGCAAACGTTAAATACGATATCATACAAATTAGAAATTTCTAGATTGTTATTATACAGTTTGCGCAGCGCTTAACAAAATAAAGGCAGACATTACAGTTACATTACAATTTGGTACAGAAGAAATCAGAGGGCCCTGATCATTAGAGCTTACAATCTAAAAAGGGGGGGGGGGGGGGTGTCAATTGATACAAAAAGGTAATAGCTGTGGGGGATGAGCTGATGGAGGAAGTAAAACAGTGTATTAGTTAGAAGCGGGATAAGCTTCTTTGAAGAGAAGGGTTTTCAGGGATCGTCTAAAGATGGATAGATTAGGGGACAGTCAGACAGATTGGGGTAGGGAGTTCCAAAGGATGGGAGAAGCTCTGGAGAAATCCTGGAGGTGATGATGGGAGGAGGTGACAAGGGAGCGAGAGAGCAGGAGGTCCTTGGAGGAAGGAAGAGAGCGGCTTGGTTGGTATTTTGGGACTAGGTTAGTGATATAGCTTGGGGCAGAGTTATGGACGGCTTTGTAAATTATTGTTGGTAATTTGAGTTGTATTCGTTGGGTGAGTGGAAGCTGGTGGAGGGATTGTTGTGTGTTTAAAATCAGAGACATTCTGAGATATTCAGTTCCAAACAACAAATGGAACTCGGTGCTGCGCGGTCACCAATGCACGATTAATAAAATTTGAGGAAAATGTGAAAATTCTGCACACGCCATCATGAAACACGCCCATTGGAAAACCTTTTCTACATGCTGCCCAATCAGGGTTAATTATCAGTCACACATAGGGCTGCTGTTAGAAATCATGGGGCCCTGTACAGCCTAGCCGTCAGGAACAGCGAACCAAGCCTAACAGGCGGCTCGTCCATGCAACCAGAATACCAAAATTCTTTTTAACACCCTGTGGGGGTTGGTGAAATATCAGGGGTCCAAACAGACACCCAACGTCTCGCTTTTGAGACAGAAATAGATTGAGGAATCTGTGTCCTCAATCCCTTTCTCTGAAGCCTCAGCTGTAGATTGAATGAACAGGAATCGCTCTGTTCAGAGGCTCCCTGTTCATTCACAAACTGAAGCATTGTAAACACAGGGAGGGGCGCAGGGGGATTGGTTCCAGTAATTTTGTCAATTCCTGCTGCTCTGGGCCCCCCCTGTTGCACTCATGGGGCCTGGGCCCTGTACAGGAGGGCAGGTGCTACCCCCCTTGTCAGCGGCCCTGCTCACAAATACATATATATGGCCTATCTCCTTATAAGCAACTGTCAGGGGACAAAAAAAATAAAATACTTAAAATAGGCATTCTGCTCATCTCTCTTGGGACCAGTGTGTCTTACCTCACCCTTATTCTAGCAGCACACCCTTCGTCAGTCTGCTCAGCACTTGACATTTCCAGGAGTGTCGGATCCCTGTGCCCCCCCCCCACACACACACCATGTGGTTTCATCCTCCCACCCCTACATTACTACAGGACTCAGTGATGTAGGGGGTAAGAGGATTGAACTACAGTATGTGGTGGGGACAGGGCTGCTTGTAGGAAGGGGGTGCAGGGAATACCCCTGTACTGGACCTAGGCCCCATCGAGTCAGGAGGTGGGACTGGACTTGGCAAAGTTGGGTGGGGGCCCGGGCCTGGCAGGGATCATAGTAAGGTACCCTTATGGAGTGGGGCAGAATGCCGTCACTCTGATGGACAAGAACCCAGAAGAATGAAGTAACTGATGCAGTCTGTATTAGACCCGGGGTTATGTACAAGGCAGTGATGGGGGGGGGTGGGGGGGCGGTGGATGTGAGGTAAAGGATGAACATGCACGTTGATTAAAGCTTGACATGCCATGCAAAGCATTTCTGCAGAGCCGATCTGACTGTACTTTGGTTGTCTGATGAAGGAATTCCTCTAACTACAAGCACAGAATCCCTTGACAGTTGCAAATATCTATTGGATATCTATAAACCTATTATCCAGAGATATAAAGCAGCTAAAGTTTTGTACAAATCTTGACTTCTCCCATTACTCAAGCCCTGCCCCACCCACTTTCACCTCCCAAGTAAACCCTATTGGTCAGTGAGGTTGACCATCATGTTAAAAAAAAATAATATGGAGGCAGAAGTGCATCTACCTTTGTTTAAAGTCAGGCAAAAATTCTGTTAAACTCTGTTAATTCTGGGCCAGTCTGTGGCTCCTCCCGGCATTTGGCCTGGGCCAGTCCGTGGCTCCTCCCGGCACTTGGCCTGGGCCAGTCCGTGGCTCCTCCCGGCACCTGGCCTGGGCCAGTCCGTGGCTCCTCCCGGCACCTGGCCTGGGCCAGTCCGTGGCTCCTCCCGGCACCTGGCCTGGGCCAGTCCGTGGCTCCTCCCGGCACCTGGCCTGGGCCAGTCCGTGGCTCCTCCCGGCACCTGGCCTGGGCCAGTCCGTGGCTCCTCCCGGCACCTGGCCTGGGCCAGTCCGTGGCTCCTCCCGGCACCTGGCCTGGGCCAGTCCGTGGCTCCTCCCGGCACCTGGCCTGGGCCAGTCCGTGGCTCCTCCCGGCACCTGGCCTGGGCCAGTCCGTGGCTCCTCCCGGCACCTGGCCTGGGCATGTTTGGCCACTCTTGCAGTCCATGTATGCCAGGCCTAACATAATCTCTGCATGGAATGTGCCAACCTGATCTGCTGACATTAGAGACGAGGAATGAAGGACTCACTATGACCGAGTGGAAAATGACGCAGCAATATGGATCCTAAGATTCTGGACGGTGATAGAGGAAAATAGTTGGCAGACGTTGTATAGAGTGCAGTTGGGTAGTGTACACATATACAGGTACAGGCTTGCCAGGCTGGTGGCTGGTTGTTGGCACAGACGGGTGAACTATTTATTGGGCGTGTCGGGTTATCTAAGGCGATTCGTTCTGTATGGACTATAAAGAAAAATGAAACCCTTGTGTGTTTGCCTTTTACTATGAATGAGTTCCAGTTTTCTGCATTGTGAGGTTTAAATGCAAGTGAGTTACTGACCCCTGAATACAATTTGTCACACCAGAGGGCCATTGGTGCCAATTTCACGATAGTCCTTACTTGTCATATAGGGGGCAGGTTGTCAAATGTGTCCTACCGGGGGGGGGGGGGGGGGGGGTCATTAGATAGAGAGTTCCCAAGTGACCAGGCTGTATTGCTTGACTGCAATGTAGAAAAGTGGAGTCAATGACTTGGCTATAGTCTCTGATAGGGGTGCCAGGATCACAAGACTGGCCAAACAGAACTACATATATGTTTGACAGGGAAACAATATCACGTTATTTATTTCAACTCGGTTTTTCCTGAGTGTAGCTTCAAAGAGCCCAATCGGGATGACGAGCAGAAAGTTCATTAAAGGGATTCGCATTTGTGATTTAAATGAAGATATCCCAGCATGCTTCTCTTTTTGCATACCAATGCCAAATTTAAACCTGTGACAATGCTCTGTAATACTTGCAACAGAAAAAAAAAAAAAAAAAAAAGGGTAAATGAAAAAAACCACACACACACACACACATATATACACACACATATATATACACACACACACACACACACACACACTTGTCTGCCTTACCAGTTCTTTCACTTTATTGCAATAGCTCGGCAGCACTAAAAGTGCAAATGCTCTTGTAAGCTCCATTCCTGGAAAATGGAGCTGAAATAAATATATGTGAGATAATTTCCCGGACTAAGCTTTGTAACTCTGTGATCCAGGCACCTGTCAGAGAACACAAGTCATTTCGTTGACCTCACTCTTTTTACATTGCAGTGAGGCAATACAACTTGGTCACTGACCCACCCCCAGCTAACACCCCATTGATGAGGTCATTGTTCTAATTTCTTCTATTAGCTCATACTACTTGTCATGGATGGAAGTCCATATCCACTAGAACGAGCTAACCAGGAATTCAGGAAATGAATTGGGCTGTTTGGAAGCATTGGTTACCTGAGGGTTGTCAAGGTAACACTCGAAATTGGGATCATGGAGTGACAGTGGAGGCACAGAGTGTCTGACATGACATGGGGCGACACCAAATACATGGAAGATAGCCTATGGATGATAGCCTACTTGGGGGGAACCAGGAGGAGAAGAAGACCACCCCGGGGGAACCAGGAGGAGGGAGGAGGAGGAGGAGAAGACCACTCCAGGGGAACCAGGAGGAGGAGGAGACCACCCCGGGGGAACCAGGAGGAGGAGGAGAAGGAGAAGACCACCCCTGGGGAACCAGGAGGAGAAGACCACCCCGGGGGAACCAGGAGGAGAAGACCACCCCGGGAGAACCAGGAGGAGGAGAAGACCACCCCGGGGGAACCAGGAGGAGAAGGAGGAGGAGGAGGAGGAGGAGGAGGAGGAGGAGGAGGAGGAGAAGGAGGAGGAGAAGACCACCCCGGGGGAACCAGGAGGAGGAGGAAAAGGCCACCCCGGGGGAACCAGGAGGAGGAGGAAAAGGCCACCCCGGGGGAACCAGGAGGAGGAGGAAAAGGCCACCCCGGGGGAACCAGGAGGAGGAGGAAAAGGCCACCCCGGGGGAACCAGGAGGAGGAGGAGGAGGAGAAGACCACCCCGGGGGAACCAGGAGGAGGAGGAGGAGGAGGAGGAGAAGACCACCCCGGGGGAACCAGGAGGAGGAGGAGGAGGAGGAGGAGAAGACCACCCCGGGGGAACCAGGAGGAGGAGGAGGAGGAGAAGACCACCCCGGGGGAACCAGGAGGAGGAGGAGGAGGAGGAGAAGACCACCCCGGGGGAACCAGGAGGAGGAGGAGGAGGAGGAGGAGAAGACCACCCCGGGGGAACCAGGAGGAGGAGGAGGAGGAGAAGACCACCCCGGGGGAACCAGGAGGAGGAGGAGGAGGAGGAGGAGAAGAAGACCACCCCGGGGGAACCAGGAGGAGGAGGAGGAGGAGGAGAAGACCACCACCGGGGAACCAGGAGGAGGAGGAGGAGGAGAAGACCACCCCGGGGGAACCAGGAGGAGGAGGAGGAGGAGGAGGAGGAGGAGGAGGAGAAGACCACCCCGGGGGAACCAGGAGGAGGAGGAGGAGGAGGAGGAGGAGGAGAAGACCACCCCGGGGGAACCAGGAGGAGGAGGAGGAGGAGGAGGAGGAGAAGACCACCCCGGGGGAACCAGGAGGAGGAGAAGGAGGAGGAGAAGACCACCCCGGGGGAACCAGGAGGAGGAGGAGGAGGAGGAGGAGGAGAAGACCACCCCGGGGGAACCAGGAGGAGGAGAAGGAGGAGGAGAAGACCACCCCGGGGGAACCAGGAGGAGGAGGAGGAGGAGGAGAAGACCACCCCGGGGGAACCAGGAGGAGGAGGAGGAGGAGAAGACCACCCCGGGGGAACCAGGAGGAGGAGGAGGAGGAGGAGGAGGAGGAGACCACCCCGGGGGAACCAGGAGAAGGAGGAGGAGGAGGAGAAGACCACCCCGGGGGAACCAGGAGGAGGAGGAGGAGGAGACCACCCCGGGGGAACCAGGAGGAGGAGGAGAAGACCACCCCGGGGGAACCAGGAGGAGGAGGAGAAGACCACCCCGGGGGAACCAGGAGGAGGAGGAGGAGAAGACCACCCCGGGGGAACCAGGAGGAGGAGGAGAAGACCACCCCGGGGGAACCAGGAGGAGGAGGAGGAGAAGACCACCCCGGGGGAACCAGGAGGAGGAGGAGGAGAAGACCACCCCGGGGGAACCAGGAGGAGGAGGAGAAGACCACCCCGGGGGAACCAGGAGGAGGAGGAGAAGACCACCCCGGGGGAACCAGGAGGAGGAGGAGAAGACCACCCCGGGGGAACCAGGAGGAGGAGAAGACCACCCCGGGGGAACCAGGAGGAGGAGGAGGAGGAGGAGAAGACCACCCCGGGGGAACCAGGAGGAGGAGGAGAAGACCACCCCGGGGGAACCAGGAGGAGGAGGAGGAGAAGACCACCCCGGGGGAACCAGGAGGAGGAGGAGAAGACCACCCCGGGGGAACCAGGAGGAGGAGGAGAAGACCACCCCGGGGGAACCAGGAGGAGGAGGAGGAGAAGACCACCCCGGGGGAACCAGGAGGAGGAGGAGGAGAAGACCACCCCGGGGGAACCAGGAGGAGGAGGAGACCACTCCGGGGGAACCAGGAGGAGGAGGAGACCACTCCGGGGGAACCAGGAGGAGGAGAAGACCACTCCGGGGGAACCAGGAGGAGGAGAAGACCACTCCGGGGGAACCAGGAGGAGGAGAAGACCACTCCGGGGGAACCAGGAGGAGGAGAAGACCACTCCGGGGGAACCAGGAGGAGGAGAAGACCACTCCGGGGGAACCAGGAGGAGGAGTAGACCACTCCGGGGAACAGGACTCTAAGTGCATGCATGTTCAGGACAGGTGAGAGTCCTAAGAAGGGTCAATGTGTAGAGTGTAAGGAGCCTTCTAGTTTTTTTTTTTTATAATTGACAATTTTTATTGTTTTTCAACAGAAGAAAAATTAACAATTACAGCATTATAGTATTGGGTACAGGAATAAAAAGAAGTCGTAGTGTCACATTTCAATTTGGCACATAGTCATCCAAACATTGGACAGTTAAGCCTGGCAATATAAACAGTTAGTAATAAAACGGAGTAGGTTAACTAGACAGTTAAACGTTTCATACTTTGTATCCATTAGTACCCTTTACATAGGTATATAGTTTCACAAAAAGGAAAAAAAAAAATTTAAAACAGTAAAAAAGAGAGAGAAAAAAGAGTAGATAGAGGGGGGAGAGAAGAGGGGGGGGGGGGAAGGTCGCCACCCATCACCAAACCCGGGGGACGTCTGTGGGGGACGGGTTATAGGTACATGAATGACCTATATCATTAAGTCACAGGGGTCTCAAACAGGACCCAGGGTTCCCAAATACGGTTATGTTTTTCAAGAGTATCATTTAATGAGGCCGTAAGATATTCCATTCTTTTAACATCTCTAATCCTGGAGTGCAGCTCAGTCAGTGAAGGAGTCTCTCTTTTTTTCCATTTTAGAGCCACCAGGCAGCGTGCTGCAGTAAGCACATGCGCTAAAAGTTTTTTGGAGGTTTTTGAGAAGGTGGTAGGCGGAAGGCCTAAGAGAAAGATCTTCGGATCTAGAAGCACTTCAGTATCAAAGATAGACTGGAGTAGGGATTGTACCATACTCCAGTAAGGGCTGATTAGAGGGCAGGTCCAATAGACATGAAATAGTGTTCCCCTATCCTTATAGCATCTCCAACAGCGAGAGTCGGCTGTGGGATATATAGAGTGGAGCAGGTCAGGGGTCTGATACCAATGGAATAGTATTTTGTATTGATTTTCTTTATAAAGCGTGCATATGGAGCTTTTAGTAGCCTGGTTCCATATAAATTGCCAGGTCTTAAGGGATAGATCTGAGCCCAAAGCCTGCTCCCACTTAGCCATATATGGGTGTCGTGGTCCATCTGGTGAGAAATCAGTGACCAGGATTTGGTAGGAACGTGAAATCATGCCTTTAGGGGACGAGCCCTCTAAACATAGTTTTTCGAAGTCTGTCAGGGGAGAGAATCTTAAATTCGACCTCAGCGATTGTGCATAATGGCGTATTTGTAGGTAACTGAAAAAAGCCTGTTTGGGAAGATCAAAATTTTTTTGTAGTTCTTGAAAGGATCGTAGCATTCTAGTTATAGGGTCAATTAGTTGTCCATACCGAAATATAGCCTTGTCCATCCAGAAATGGGACATCTGTGAGGTTAAGCTGTCAGGGATATTGGGTGTGAATAGAAATGAGGTGACTGGGGACGTCATTGTGGTGAGTGGATATTTCAGTTTGGCCCGTCGCCATAGCGTACGTAGAAGAGCCATTGGTCCTAGCAATTGTACGCTGTTTGGGGGTATATCAGAGCTCCAAAGCATGGAATTTGGGTGTATGGGGGCTAGCCATAACTTTTCTATCTGTGTCCACCTATTGTAAGCGTGTAGGGTACACCAGGAGGCTATAGGTCTTAGTTGGGCTGCTAGATAATACTTAGCTATATTGGGGAACGCCAGTCCTCCTTGGGTACGCGGGGCATATAGAACTGATCTAGCAACACGGTGTCTTTTATAATTCCAAAAGAAGTTTATTAGGTCACCCTGAAGTTTTTTTAGGTGTGAACTCGGGATGGGGATAGGGAGCGTCTCGAACAAATATAGAAGTCTAGGTAGTATCGTCATCTACAAGGTTGCCAGTCTACCAAAAAGGGACAATTTCAGGGATCTCCATTTATTTAAGGAGGTTCTAATAGAAGCGAATATTTGGGGGAAGTTGGCCTTGTATAGAGTGTCGTATGTGGGAGTGATATGTACCCATAGATATTTTAAGGAAGAGGTCCGCCAAGAGTATGGAAAAGTTTGTGAAAGCGTTGAGAATGTCTGGGGTGTTAAATTAAGAGGGAGAACCTCTGTCTTGGAGCTATTAATTTTGTAACCCGAGAGGGTGCTATATCTCTCCAGCTCTGCTTGTAAATTCGGAAGAGATATGCGGGGTTGGGTGAGAGTGAGGAGGACATCATCTGCAAATAAGGAGATTTTGAAATCTCTAGTACGGACTGGTATACCGTGTACATTTGGGTTGTTTCTGATATGTGCTGCCAGTGGTTCAATGCATAAGGCATATAAAAGAGGGGAGAGTGGGAAGCCTTGGCGGGTCCCATTGGAAATTAAAAAAGTAGGAGAAGTTGCAAAGTTAGTACGAACCTGAGCTGTTGGGGCCGAGTATAGGTGGGTGATAGCTCGAAGGAACGGGCCCTCAATACCAGCCCGGTTGAGAGTCGCGAACAGGAAGGGCCAGCCCAGCCTATCAAAGGCTTTTTCGGCGTCCAAACTGAGCAGTATTGCCTCTAATTTGTTCCTGTTCGCGACCTCAACCAGGTCAATGACCCTCCGGGTGTTATCCCCAGCCTGTCGACAAGGGATAAAACCTACCTGGTCTCTATGGATCAGAGACGGCATAAAGTTGTTTAATCTATTGGCCAGTATTTTCGTAAAGATTTTTAAATCAGTGTTTAGAAGTGCTATCGGCCTGTAATTGGATGGGAGGGTGTGGTCTTTCCCTAGCTTTGGGATTAGTGTCAGGTAGGAATTTTGCATGTCTCTGGGGATGGGTGCATTAGAAAGAAATGAATTAAAGAGGTTTGTCATATGGGGGAGTAAGTGTGTTAGAAACGTCTTATAATAGAGGTACGGTAGTCCGTCAGGCCCAGGGGCCTTATTATTTGGTAGCAGTTTAATTGTTTCTGTTATCTCCTCCTCTGTGATGGAGGCGTTAAGAGTCTCCAGGGCAGAGGGAGTGAGCTTGGGAGTGTCTGCTTCTGCTAAATAGGTGTAGATAGCCTGGGTTAGGTCAGGAGGAGGTGGGTTATGCGGGACATTCGGGTCGTTATACAATGCGGAATAAAAATCGTGAAAAAGTTGTGCTATTTTGTCAGGGTGGGAGTGGAGGACACCATTTGCCTCCCTAAGTTGTGTAATGGAAGCGGTTGCTACCTGATCGCGAAGCTGTTTCGCCAAGAGTGTGTGTGGTTTGTTGGCTTTGTCGTAGTAAGTCTGTCTAAGCCTGACTAGCGCCTTTTCTATCTTCCCTATTTCGATATCTCTCAGTCCAGCCCTTACACTAGTGAGTTCTCTAAGGGTTGTCAGTGATGGGGACTTGAGCAGGCGCATTTCTAGATGCTTGAGTTTGTCCAGAAGAGCGCTGCGTGTAGCATTAGCGTTTCTTTTTAAGGCCGTGGAAAGTGAGATACATTGGCCTCGTAAGACCGCCTTATGGGCCTCCCACAAAGATGGGGCGGAGATCTCGGAGGAGCAATTTTCCACAAAGTATTGCTTTAAAGTTTGTTCTAGTTCCAGTCTGGATGGGTCATGTTTAAGTAGGAAGTCGTTTAGGCGCCAGTGGCATTTGCGAAGGGAGCTCGGGGAGAGTGTCAGAGATAATGTAATCGGTGCATGGTCCGACCAGGAGATGGCCTGAATGTCTGATTTCGTACATGTTCGCAGCGTCGGGGCGTTAACAAAGAAATAGTCTAGTCGTGAGTGGGACATATGTGGATGGGAATAAAAAGTGAATTGTTTAGCTGATGGATATGTGGTGCGCCAGGTGTCAAACAGGGCATATTTCCTAGTGAGTTGGCGAAACTGGGTGGCTGTTCTGTTGGTGTTTGCCTGAGATTTCCCCCGGCCCATTGAGTGTTTATCAAGACCTGGAGAATGGACAAGATTAAAGTCTCCCCCGATCACCAGGTATTGATGGGGGGCCTTAAACAGGCGGTCAAAGACCCTAGACAAAAAAGGGATTTGATTCGTGTTTGGGGCATAGATATTGCATAGAGTGATACTCACTCCTCTCCAAAGGCCTCGGAGGATGAGATAGTGTCCCCGAGGGTCAGAGTATTGGGATTGCAACTGGAAGGGGGAGCCTTGCTTAAGAAGGATTGCCACCCCTGCCCGTTTATGTGGGCCAGAGGTCTGATATATATGAGGGTATTGCCGTCGCGCGAATGTCATGGTGCCTGTTTTATCAAGGTGGGTCTCTTGAATGTAAATAATGTCTGCTTTAGACCGCTTGAACTCTCGCAGCGCTAGGCTTCTCTTAACGTTTGAGTTAAGGCCCTTTACATTTAGTGAAAATATATTAATCATGGTGGGTGTTTAGTGGAAAGGTACAGTAGCTTACCTAGCAGGTGCAGCAGAGCCTTGAAGTATAGGAAGTCCCTATAGTGGGTCTCCATGGTGGTTGCGGTATGAAAGCCTATGGCCCCCTGAACATGAACCTGGTCCCGGAGACGGGCGACGGCCAGGGAGTTGGGGAGGGAGTGAGAGATAGGAATAGCAGTGGGGAAGAAACATAAGAAAAGGTACAAAAAAGAGAAAAAGAACACAAAGGTTAGTGCAACATTAAGGTTATTCAACCGTTCACAATATAACCCACCTACACATAGTGATGGGATGGGAGACTCCGAAGGGCCCCCTCCGACGTCGGGGCCAAAAATACCTGCGTCAGAGAAAATAAAAAGGGGAGCCATTCGGAGAGTCCCGGGGGGGGAGGAAAGGATGGACCCAAAGGGGAGAGGAGAACCTCCCTCCGGGCCTGCCCGCATCTAAGAAAAATTTTATGAAAACTTAAGTAACAGAAAAAACAGGGAACCTGCATGCATAAAGATGGCAGCCGACATGTCTACACTTATGTCACTGATCAGAATGAAAGAATAAACCCATGAGGCTTTTGATTCGTGGAAATTGAAGCAAAAGTAAGATAACTTCTATGGGTTCAAAAATGATGGTATAGAGGTATACGTATATGAAATTTCCTCTATGTAATAGTATTCTCCTATAATTTAACCTCCAACAAGGGGGGAGGCAAAACGGAGAGGGGGTGCCATGTCCCTCCCCTGAAACAGACAAATAGTGAGAAAGATAGGAGAGAGTGAGAGTGGGGAGTAGGTGCAGATGGAGGTAGGAGAAGGGAGAGGGAGAGAGGGAGGGGGGGGGGGGGGAGAGGAAAAAAGAGGGGGGGAGGGGGGGGAGAGGGTAGAGAAGAAGGGGGTGTGGGAGAGAGAGGGGGAACATGGGGGGGGGGGAGAAGGCACAACCAACTAGTTACATAAGTCTTATCTAAACTTTATAATCACATTCAAACATGTGTTGCTAAGTCAAGAGAGAATCCGTTTGCTGAGTAAGTCCATACTATATATGAGTAGGGTGGACAGGATATGTCTCCGGGTTCTCAGGTAAAAAATAACAGAAAAGGACAAACCATACAAAACTGAAGTAATACATCTGGGCAAGATGAGAGTTCAGATGAGCAGCAGTTCAGCGCTGACGAGGTGGAGGAGACGGACCCGCGGATCGTGGTCTTGTGCGTTTCCGACCTGTAACCTGGATCCAAGGGTCTGGGCGAGGTGGGGGAGGTGGCAGCGGTTCCCATCCAGGGGTAGGTGGTACCGGTATGTCCAGTTCTCTGCAGAAAAATTGAAGATCCTCCGGGTAACGGAGGGTGGTGGACTTTCCGTCTTTTTTTGCCGTGAGGCTGAAGGGGAAACCCCAATGATAGCGGAAGTCGTGCTCTCTGAGCAGGGTGAGGAGTGGTTGCAAAGATCTTCTCTGTTGGAGGGTGATCCATGAGAGGTCTGGAAAAAGTTGCAGGGAAGCCCCGTCAAAATCAATAGCATGCATATTTCGCGCCTTTCTCATAATGTCCTCCTTGAGGGTATAGTTGTGGACTCTGCAGATCACGTCACGTGGACGAGATCCTGGCCCACGGGGACGCAGAGCTCGGTGTGCACGGTCCAGTTTAACCCGCTGGTGTTCTGGGCGACCTAGAATGCTATTGAAAATGGCTTGTAGAGTCACATTTAGGTCTTCCTCTTGTGTCGCCTCTGGTAGACCCCTGACCCTAATATTGTTACGTCTGCCTCTGTTGTCGAGGTCCTCAAGGTGGCGTTGGAAGTCCCTGAGGGTGGCAGCTTGTGAAGCTAAGCGGTCGTGTATTTGTGAGATTTCAGTTTTCGTGTCATTTGTTTCTTCTTCTAAGGATGCGACTTTAGTGGACAGCTGATGGAGATCAGTGCGAAGCATATTAATCTCTGTTCTACATGTGTCACGCACTTCTTGAATTAGCATTCGGAAGTCCTGTTTTGTGGGCATGCAGCGGACGTAGTCTCGCCAAGATGTACATGTTTCAGGGTCAGGGTCAAGGTCTGGTGCAGCGTGGGCATGAGAGCCCTGCACTACCGCAGAATAGGAAGCTGGCGTGGGGGGTCCCCTCTGAGGTGGTGGTGATGGGGTAGTAATGCTGGAGTGCCTGGCTAGCAATGGGCCTTGTGAAGTCCCCATGTGTGGATGAGCCCCCTGTGATCCTGGTGGTTTCAGGGCCTGGGATGGTGCCGGAGCCTGGACTGCGTCCCTCTGGAGAGGGGAGAGAGAAGGGGCTCTGTCCCTGTGTGACTGGGAGCGTTGTGGCAGGGAGCGGGGGTCCCATTCTGGAGCATATGAGTCCCAAGGGGGGGATGGTTGGCCGGATGACATAGAGGGCGCAGGCCCTATGAGGCATGGGGGAAAAGTCTGCGATAGACTGCCCAGCATGTGGCCTCCAGAGGAGGGGGCGATCGAAAGTTCAGCAGGGGGGGTCGGAGGGTGGGTAGAGGGTAAGTCACCCTCGGATCCGTACCTGTCGCTTCTGCGGTCCGCCGAAGCTCGGAGGGAGGAGGATGGTGAGGTTGCTGTATGTGGCGCCGGCGCCATCTTGGCCTCGTGGTGTCCGGCCGTAGCTCCTTGCCCGAAGTACTCAGTAATGAGTGGCGGGGGGACCGAGGAAGAACGGGTGGTGTGTCCTCTGGGGTCCGTTTCCTTGTTTTTGCGCGGTTTGCCCATGTTTAGTGGCGGTAAGGTGCAGGTCCCAGCTCTATGCAGGCAGGCCGGAGCGGGAGCCTCAGTGAAACACGTCCGCTCGGGAAGCCATCCAAGCCGGAGCCTTCTAGTTTTTAACAGAGCACCCTATGCAAAGCAAGGGATAATGGGCTTTGCTGCAGGACAGCTTCAAGGTTGTAGCCCTCTGATCCACCCAAACAGGCAGCTATAGAGCAACAGGCACTCCATAGAGAGAATCTAAGAAAACAGGGGTGTCAGAGTCACAGGAACACTAGTTGCATGACTAATCGCACAAGAATGGAGCCTAACAGCACTTTCAGTCATTTGTCTGACTGGAACGCTCTGTAGATTGCAGTGTGTGGCCCCCGATACAGATGTTGCTGACAAAAGGCTGCAAAGACGAAACCTCGCTGCATCTGGGACAGGTGAGCCTAAAGTGGACCTTGCATGAAAACGCCACTTTAACAACAGCTCTCCATCCCCGAAATTAAAAGAGTGATATAAAGGTTGCAGAAAAGCAACATTAGAAGGGAAAAAAACAACTTACTTTAGACTGACTGTCCTGGAAGTGATAGAGAAGTCCCCGTGCCTTACCTCCCAGGTACTTTACACCTGGCAAAAATGTGCTTCTGATTTTCATGCAAGGTCCCCTTTAAAAAAAAAAAAATAAATAAATACATGTGACTGCACTAAAAGTTCATATATACTTCAATCCATCTATTGAGGCGAGCGCAGAGAACTCAGAACACCGGACCTACACAGGATGTAGTCAAATACTTTGCACCGTCAACAGGCGCTCCCTGCCGGAGTTCAGGTCCGGAGTTTGCTGACTAAACAAGAAATATCACTTCTACAGAAATACAAAATTCCTTTACAGCTCAGACTCTGCTAAAAGAAACACATACATACATACATACACACATACATACACACATACATACACAGGTGCAGTTCATACAGGTAATGAGTGGAGAACAGGGGGGCTTCCTAAAGAATAAATACCAGGTCTGTGAGAGCCGGAATTCTTACTGGTTGGTTGGTGATCAAATACTTATGTCATGCACTAAAATGCTAATTAATTATTTAAAAATGCTACAATGTGATTTTCTGTATTTTTGTTTTAGGTTCCGTTTCTCACAGTTGAAGAACCTATGATAAAAATTACAGACCTCTCTACATGCTTTGTACACAGACACAAGTATTTGATACACGGCCGATTTTGCAGGTTTTTCTACTTACAAAGCATGTAGAGAGGTCTGTCATTTTTATCATAGGTTCTTCAACTGTGAGAAACGGAACCTAAAACAAAAATACAGAAAATCACATTGTATCATTTTTAAATAATTAATTAGCATTTTAGTGCATGACATAAGTATTTGATCACCAACCAACCAGTAAGAATTCCGGCTCTCGCAGACCTGGTATTTATTCTTTAGGAAGCCCCCCTGTTCTCCACTCATTACCTGTATTAGCTGCACCTGTTTGAACTCGTTACCTGTCCACACACTCAGACTCCAACCTCTCCACAAT
Organism: Lithobates septentrionalis; assembly: GCA_037952835.1. Classification (NCBI taxonomy): domain Eukaryota; kingdom Metazoa; phylum Chordata; class Amphibia; order Anura; family Ranidae; genus Lithobates; species Lithobates septentrionalis. The sequence goes on from JBBDGP010005443.1 coordinate 38,468, forward strand.
GGCCAAGACCAGAGAGCTGTGTAAGGACATCGGGGATAACATTGTAGAGCTGCACAAGGCTGAGATGGGCTACAGGACAATAGGCAAGCAGCTTGGCGGGAAGGCAACAACTGTTGGCGCAATTATTAGAAAATGTGTATAAAATGGGGGGAATTATTAGAAAATGGAAGAAGTTTAAGATGACGGTCAATCTCCCTCAGTCTGGGGCTCCATACAAGATCTCACCTCGTGGGGTGAGATCTTGTATGGAGGGAGGTCATCATGATCATGAGGAAGGTGAGGGATCAGCCCAGAACTACACGGCAGGACCTGGTCAATGACCTGAAGAGAGCTGGGACCAGAGTCTCAAAGAAAACCATTAGTAACACACTACGCTGTCATGAATAAAATCCTGAAGCGCACGCAAGGCCCCCCCTGCTCAAGCCAGCACATGTTAAGGCCTGTCTGAAGTTTGCCAATGACCATATGGATGGAGGAGGAGGAATGGGAGAAGGTCATGTGGTCTGATGGGACAAAAATAGAGCTTTTTGGTCTAGACACTCGCCATTTTTGGAGGAAGAAGGATGGGTACAACCCCAAGAACACCATCCCAACTGTGAAGCATGGAGGTGGAAACATTCTTTGGGGCTGCTTTTCTGCAAAGGGGACAGGATGACGGCGCTGTATTGAGGGGAGGATGGATGGGGCCATGTATTACGGAACCACCTTCCCTCAGTAAGAGCACTGAAGATGGGTCGTGGCTGGATCTTCCAGCATGACAACGACCCGAAACACACAGCCAGGGCAACTAAGGAGTGGCTTCATAAGAAGCATCTCAAGGTCCTGGAGTGGCCTAGCCAGTCTCCAGACCTGAACCCAATAGAAAATCTGTGGAGGGAGCTGAATGTCCGTATTGCCCAGCGACAGTCCCAAAACCTGAAGGATCTGGAGAAGGTCTGTATGGAGGAGTGGGCCAAAATCCCTGCTGCAGTGTGTGCAAACCTGGTCAAGAACTACAGGAAATGCCTGATCTCTGGAATTACAAAGGTTTCTGTACCAAATATTAAGTTCTGCTTTTCTGATGTATCAAAAATGTATGTCATGCAATAAAATGCTAATTACTTAAAAAACATACAATGCGATTTTCTGGATTTTTGTTTTAGATTCCGTCTGTCGGTCGAAGAGAACCTATGATAAAAATGATAGACCTCTACATGCTTTGTAAGGAGGAAAACCTGCAAACCTGCAAAATTGGCCGTGTATCAAGTACTTGTCCTCTCCACTAATTATAATATATATATATATATATAGCGCTGGTAGATTTGCAATCTACCCTATGTTAGGTAAAGTTAGTAATTTAGTAATTTGTGCGTTAGGAAGGTTAGGTTTGCCTCTCTGTTCCAGCTTGGCTGACGTTGTGTGTGTTTCCGTGCTGACCAGTGGGTGTCGCTGTTATCACGGGTTTTGTTCCCAAACAAGTCTGTGGCAGAGACTTTGATTCGTGCTGCGTACTGGCTGCTAGACCGGTGAGAGAGGCCTATCCAGGCGAGCAAAGAGTGCGTCCCACGAGGGGATTCCATACAATATCTGAATTCTACCGGGACATTAGTCAAAAAAAACCCGACAAGAGGATATTTGAGTTTCTTCTGCAAGTTTCCTTTCCGCCTCTTTCCTGCTATTTCCTAAGTCGTTTGATTAATAAAGCATTGAAAACGTACTCCAGTGTTGGTGCTTATATCGTCCAGAGGTAAACTCAACGGAACCCCTAGACCCACCGAACCCCTAGACCCACGGAACCCCTAGACCCACGGAACCCCTAGACCCACGGAACCCCTAGACCCACGGAACCCCTAGACCCACGGAACCCCTAGACCCACAGAACCCCTAGACCCACAGAACCCCTAGACCCACAGAACCCCTAGACCCACAGAACCCCTAGACCCACGGAACCCCTAGACCCACGGAACCCCTAGACCCACGGAACCCCTAGACCCACGGAACCCCTAGACCCACGGAACCCCTAGACCCACGGAACCCCTAGACCCACGGAACCCCTAGACCCACGGAACCCCTAGACCCACGGAACCCCTAGACCCACGGAACCCCTAGACCCACGGAACCCCTAGACCCACGGAACCCCTAGACCCACGGAACCCCTAGACCTGGTGCCGGTGAAACAGAGGGAAGCAAAGTGAAGGTAACAGACCCGCTTAAACCAGCAGCTCCACCGAGAGTTATTGCTACATATATATAATTTTATATCCCCAACAATTTAAACAGCACTTTGCATACTGTACATTCATATCACTCCCCACCCCCAAGGAACTTAAAACCCCTGACTGCCCGCCCACCGCAGCGTTACCTGGGTCCTGTGGTGGGACGGACCTCTCGATCACGTGACCACTGATTGGCTGTCACCCGATCATAACCAAATACCAGGAGTGATCTGTACCAGCTCGGGCAAAGTGATTGGAGCGCGCTCTCAGCACAGAGACTTTGGCCACATTTACAATCTAATTGGAGTACAGGGAAGACATTGGGGGCCTGATAGACCCCTAGGGGGTTATTTACTAAAGCTGGACAGGAAGTGACAGGAAGTGAGAGGATTTTTCTATAAAGTAAAGGGAAATGCCCTCGTGTCACTGGAGTGGGTGTCCCCATTGGAAGATTTTCTTACTTCCTGTTTCTGTGACACCTGTAAAATGTTGGATTTCTTTTTTACTGTCTACAGTGAGAGGAGTATTCAGGACAAAAATAGGAGGGCAGTGAAAAGATGTTGAAAATATTCACCTGTTCCCTTGTGTTGCTCCCCTGCCAGGTGGATGAACAAGGTGGGGGGGGGGGGGACGCTTGTTTGTCGATGAAAATGCTGCAGAATGAAAGTCATCAGTAAGGGGGGGGAGGGGGGTGACTTCTCGCTCGTCCAGCCGACAGGATCACAAGGGTGACTTTACCCTAAACTGGTTAAACTATTATTAGGACTGCTGGGGCCGGCTGATCGGGGGCCACTTTATCCAGGTGTCACGGCCCCTACTCAGCGAGGACTTTGAGATTGTACGGTGTCATCACCTAATACAGAATCCAAGCCGTCTAACCTTTAATAGATAGATAATAATTGATGGGAACAGACATGGGGGGATGAGGGTTTAATGGACCGGGAGGAGGAGGTTTCAGGGCACATTACATTCCTCACACAAAAAAACAAAACTTTGTAACAAGAGATACAATGTGACAATTCTAGAGAACGATAGAGGGAATTAGAAACAGTTACATTTATTTGCCAGTTTCCTCTAGCGTTTTCTAGAACAGAGGCTCCCAACCTTAGAGGGTCCAGGGCCTGGTAAATTCTTCCATGTCCTAACAGAAGTATATAGAGAGATAGCGAGAGAGAGATAATCTCTATATATACACAGCGAGTAAAATAAGTGTTGAACCCGTCACCATTTCTCTAGGTAAACCTATTGGTAAAGGTGATATTGACATGAAATCTTCCCCACGTATCGGTAATAATCCATCCAATCCGTACAAAGACACCGAAACAAATCCGTTCAGAAATGAAGTTCTGTGTAATAAAACAGAAGGACACAGGGAAAAAGTATTGAACCCCCTAACTGAAATGTATTTAATATTTGGTACAAAATCCTTTGTTGGAAATGACAGCTCCAAGGCTCCGCCTCCTGTATGGAGGAACGAGTCGCAGGCGCTGCTCAGGTGTGATTTTGGACCATTTTCTTCCACACAAAACTATCACCTTTAGCAATATATTTACCTAGAAAAACGGGTGACGGCTTCAATACTTATTTTACACGCTGTGTATATAAATTATTTTTAGATATCGATCTCAGAACACAATACAAGTTTGGGAATACAACACATGCAGTGAAATGCTGGAAGGCTCTGCATGGGCGGGGTGTCAGTGTGTGGGGGGGGGGTGGGGGTTGTGAAGGGGTTGGGGGTCTCTGTAGCAGATTTGAGGACCCTGTAGTGGGTGAGGTTTCTGGTGGAGGTCGGGGTCCCGGCAGGGGGCCTTGTGGGTTCACTATGGAAGAATGCAGGAGCTAGGAGGCACTGAAGGACATTTTTGGAGTTTGGGGACACTTGGGGGGGAGGCTACTGGAGGCTCTGTAACATTCCTGGGGGGCACTGTGGAAGTTTGGCAGATGCTGTGAGGGCTCTCAAGGGCCCGGGGTCACTGGGGGGGGGGTCACGGGGGGGGGTCACTGGGGGGGGGTGAGAGATGAAGTGATCCGATAATGCTGCACTGAGTTCTATAGACCTACCGGCACAGTCACACCTGGGAGTCGCACAAGGGCCAGTGCCGGGGTATTGCGGAGTGCCTGGCACCAAACTGGCAGAGGCTCGATGCCAAAACAACGCTACTGACTACATCGCCGATACTCTACAGATCCCCAACCCAGAGGAGACCCACGGGCTGCAAGCGCTGATCCAAGGTTGGTTTTCCAGCAGAACCGCTCCTCAGCCATCGGTCAGACTGACTTCTATTGGCCACACAGCCGTACACACCGACTGATTGGCTGTACCGGGATTTAGGGCCGCTTCCCACTGGTGAGATATCCCACATCGCATGCGATGTCTGTCTGTGCGATGCGATTTCAGCCAGATAGTATACAGATAGAGGATACAGAGGATACAGATATAATATACACATAGAGGATACAGATAGAGGATACAGATATAATATACACATAGAGGATACAGATAGAGGATACAGATATAGGATACAGATATAATATACACATAGAGGATACACATAGAGGATACAGATAGTATACACATAGAGGATACAGATAGAGGATACAGATAGAGGATACAGATAGAGGATACAGATATAATATACACATAGAGGATACAGATAGAGGATACAGATAGTATACACATAGAGGATACAGATAGTATACACATAGAGGATACAGATAGAGGATACAGATAGAGGATACAGATAGAGGATACAGATAGTATACACATAGAGGATACAGATAGAGGATACAGATATAATATACACATAGAGGATACAGATAGAGGATACAGATATAATATACACATAGAGGATACAGATAGAGGATACAGATATAGGATACAGATATAATATACACATAGAGGATACACATAGAGGATACAGATAGTATACACATAGAGGATACAGATAGAGGATACAGATAGAGGATACAGATAGAGGATACAGATAGAGGATACAGATATAATATACACATAGAGGATACAGATAGAGGATACAGATAGTATACACATAGAGGATACAGATAGTATACACATAGAGGATACAGATAGTATACACATAGAGGATACAGATAGAGGATACAGATAGAGGATACAGATAGAGGATACAGATAGTATACACATAGAGGATACAGATAGAGGATACAGATATAATATACACATAGAGGATACAGATAGAGGATACAGATATAATATACACATAGAGGATACAGATAGTATACACATAGAGGATACAGATAGAGGATACAGATAGTATACACATAGAGGATACAGATATAGGATGGCTGAATTTGCATCGCATTCGGACCAAACTCGCAGACCCTTTTTTTGGTCCGCAGCAGAATCGGACCGCATTGGTGCTCGCCCCTCCCCCCCCCCCCTTTTCCTGCATGTTCCGATAAGGGTCTGGTATGGATTGTTGGGGGAACCTCCCGCCAGATTTTTTATGTTGGTGTGGGGTTCCCCTTAAAATACGCATTGGGGGAGGGGACTCCTATGCCATCTTTATCACATTTTTGTGTTGCCGGCCATGTTGTTTTTTTATTCAGCTGTCGGTGGGGAAGCCCGCTGACAGCTGATGGGGCATTCATTGTTAAGAACGCGGTGGCCGGCTTTCCAGCCTGCTCCTTGACAACCGGCTAATCACTGGTTGTTAGGGAAGTTGGCGGCCTCCATATGGAAAAAAAAAAAAGCCTGACCCTGCTAAAAGCGTCAGTAAAACTGCCCTGTGTGCACGAGGCCTTACCGTGTCACCAGTAACAGGAATAGAGAGGAAATCTTCCAATGGGGACACCTGTTCTGTAGTGGTACCTAAGAAGGCCTTGAAAAGATCTCCTCACTTCCTGTTGTGTCTCAGGGACAGGAAGTGAGGGGAAATCTCCCCAAAGGGACACAGATGGCAACGAAATATACCAGACAGGGGTTATAACCCTTATTCTAACCAAAACTTAAAAAAAAAAAAAAAAAGTTTTGCCTATAGGTAGACTTAAAATGTCCTCTCTTGGTGGGGGGGGGGGGGGGCGGGGGGGGAAAAGCAATGTGAGATCTTCTTACAGACGACAACTAAACCGGACAGAATTATTTCCCAGTATTTGGCTGGAGTCGGCATGTTATCAATCACTGGCAGTCACCTCATCAGGCCGGATCTATGGGGGGGGGGGGGGTTGTTGGAGCCATGGGGGGGGGGGGGTGTCAGAGCCATGGGGGGGGGGGGGGTTGTCGGGTCTATGGAGGGGGGTGTCAGAATTCATCTGTTCTACCAATATTGTATTGATTATTGGGAGTAGAACTGATTGATAAAGTCGGGGTGAAATGGTCCCCATGCAGGAAGCTGCTTGTTACCCGTATTGTGGGATAATGTGATCAGCAGAGACATGATTACTTAGCCCAGAGGATCACTATGACATCACAGCCACCAGAGGTTGTACTCACAAGCCACACATCGCCGGAGTTGTCTATATACAGAGAGTACATTATATACAGAGAGTCCTATAGACAGATACGTAGGAGGTTCTATACACGGAGAGTGACGATAGATACATTGTTGCAGACAGTAGATTATATATAGAGAGGAAGGGATGTGCAGAGTGCATGTCACACTCCAGCCCCAGGCTGACATCGGCCCCATAGAGGAACAACACTCACCTCTCTCCTGGACAAGGCTGCCTGTACTGGGGGAGGGCTGGGCACTCAGTGCAGGGGGAGGGGAGGAGGATAGAAATGGGAGGAGTTAAGGATGAAGGAGGGAGGAGTCAGAATGCAAAATATTAACCCAGAAATCCCAGAAATTCCTCTGTAACCATCAGACTCAGCTCCAGCCAGAGGAACCCCGATTAACCCCTCTGTGCCCAGTCTGGGAGAGAGCCGGATTAACCCCTCTGTGCCCAGTCTGGGAGAGAGCCGGATTAACCCCTCTGTGCCCAGTCTGGGAGTGAGCCGGATTAACCCCTCTGTGCCCAGTCTGGGAGAGAGCCGGATTAACCCCTCTGTGCCCAGTCTGGGAGTGAGCCGGATTAACCCCTCTGTGCCCAGTCTGGGAATGAGCCGGATTAACCCCTCTGTGCCCAGTCTGGGAGAGAGCTGGATTAACCCCTCTGTGCCCAGTCTGGGAATGAGCCGGATTAACCCCTCTGTGCCCAGTCTGGGAGTGAGCCGGATTAACCCCTTTGTGCCCAGTCTGGGAGTGAGCCGGATTAACCCCTCTGTGCCCAGTCTAGGAGAGAGCCATATTAACCCCTCTGTGCCCAGTCTGGGAGAGAGCCGGATTAACCCCTCTGTGCCCAGTCTGGGAATGAGCCGGATTAACCCCTCTGTGCCCAGTCTGGGAGTGAGCCGGATTAACCCCTCTGTGCCCAGTCTGGGTGTGAGCCATATTAACCCCTCTGTGCCCAGTCTGGGAGAGAGCTGGATTAACCCCTCTGTGCCCAGTCTGGGAGTGAGCCGGATTAACCCCTCTGTGCCCAGTCTGGGAATGAGCCGGATTAACCCCTCTGTGCCCAGTCTGGGAGTGAGCCGGATTAACCCCTTTGTGCCCAGTCTGGGAGTGAGCCGGATTAACCCCTCTGTGCCCAGTCTAGGAGAGAGCCATATTAACCCCTCTGTGCCCAGTCTGGGAGAGAGCCGGATTAACCCCTCTGTGCCCAGTCTGGGAATGAGCCGGATTAACCCCTCTGTGCCCAGTCTGGGAATGAGCCGGATTAACCCCTCTGTGCCCAGTCTGGGAATGAGCCGGATTAACCCCTCTGTGCCCAGTCTGGGAATGAGCCGGATTAACCCCTCTGTGCCCAGTCTGGGAATGAGCCGGATTAACCCCTCTGTGCCCAGTCTGGGAGTGAGCCGGATTAACCCCTCTGTGCCCAGTCTGGGAGTGAGCCGGATTAACCCCTCTGTGCCCAGTCTGGGAAAGAGCCGGATTAACCCCTCTGTGACCAGTCCAGAGGTGAGCTGTATTAACCCCTCTGTGACTAATCTGGCAGTGAGTTTTATTAACTCTTCTGTGACCAGTGTGGCAGTGAACTGGATTAGCTTCCTTGTCATTGGATATCTGAGCACTCAGTGACCCTCATCTACTGAGGAAGGCCTGTGATTGGCCGATACAAGTCTAGAAGGGAGGAGCTGATGGTCACGTTCAGCCAGGCACTGTGTATGTGGACACCGCAGGGCTACTCTGGAGGGTTTTTTATGTGATTTTAAAAGTTTTTATCTAGTAAGTGCAACTTGTCTGTTTGGAGGCTTTGAATAAATGTGTATACGGAGAGCACTATGGTCTCTATACTTATTATTTACATGTCCTGAACTCATGGAATCTCGAGCCAAGCTGGGAGGTGATCCGTTTCTTTGGATGTTAAAGCGGAGTTCCACCCAAAAGTGGAACTTCCGCTCATCGGATTCCTCCCCCCCTCCGGTGTCACAATTGGCACCTTTCAGGGGGGAGGGGGGTGCAGATACCTGTCTAAGACAGGTATCTGCACCCACTTCCGGGAATAGACTCCCATGGGAGTCACGCCCCCTCCCGCACTCCACCGCTGTCTCCTGGGAAAGACACAGGTCCCAGGAGATAGCGGGGACCATTGAGAAAGCGCAGCGCGACTCGCGCATGCGCAGTAGGGAATCGGGAAGTGAAGCCGCAACGCTTCACTTCCTGATTCCCTCACTGAGAATGGCGGCGGCAGCACCCGAGGATTGAGGGACGGTTCGGCCTCGGGTGCCGACATCGCTGGACCCCGGGACAGGTGAGTGACCTTATTTTAAAAGTCAGCAGCTGCAGTATTTGCAGCTGCTGACATCTAAAAAAAAAATTTTCGCGGGACTCCCGCTTTAACCTCTTCCCGACCGGCGCACGCCGATGTGCGTCGGCAGAATGGCACAGCTGGGCAAATGGGCGTACCTGTAAGTCCCATTTGAATTCCCCGCCGCGCCATTGCGTGCACGCCGCGGGCCGGGAGCTACGTGAGTTGGGTTGCGGGTCCCGCAGACTCGATCGCCATGGGGATACATACCCACGATCGCCTCACGGAGAGGACAAACGGAGTGATGCTGATGTAAACAAGCATCTCCCCATTCTGCCTAATGACAAGTGTCACTGATCACAGCTCCCTGTCATTGGGAACAGAGATCAGTGATGTGTCACAGCTAGCCCATCCCCCCTACAGTTAGAACACCTCCCTAGTACTGACTTAACCCCTCCCTGCCCCCTAGTGGTTAACCCCTTCACTGCCAGTGTCATTTACACAGGAATCGATGCATTTGTATAGCACTGATCGCTGTATAAATGACAATGGTCCCAAAAATGTGTCAAAAACGTCCGATGTGTCCACCATAATGTCGCAGTCACAGTAAAAATCGCTGATCGCCGCCATTACTAGTAAAAAAAAAAATTATTAATAAAAATGCCATAAATCTATCCCCTATTTTGTAAACGCTATAACTTTTGCGCAAACCAATCAATAATCGCTTATTGCAATTTTTTTTAACCAAAATTATGTAGAAGAATACGTATCGGCCTAAACTGAGGGAAAAAAATGTTTTTTTTAATTATTTTTTGGGGATATTTATTATAGCAAAAAGTAAAAAATAATGCGGTTTTTCAAAATTGTTGCTATTTTTTGTTTATAGCGTAAAAAATAAAAATCGCAGAGGTGATCAAATACCACCAAAAGGAAGTTCTGTTTGTGGGAAAAAAAAGGACTTCAATTTTGTTTGGGAGCCACGTCGCACGACCGCGCAATTGTCAGTTAAAGCGACTCAGTGCTGAATCACAGGAAAGTGCTCTGGTCAGGAAGGGGGGTAAATTCTCCCGGGGCTGAAGTGGTTAATGAGCTAAAGAGCCGAATGGATTACCCACCATTGATTGGGAAGAGGAAGTGAGAGCAAAGAGCTCGTGGGGAGATCCGCATGTGAGTTCTGACTCCTCAGGGAGGTGAGCGCACATTCTTACTGATGGGGGATGGTGAGCGCTCCTATTGAGGACGAACAATCACTGTGTGGATACACTGATCACAAGAAGAGTTTTTCATTTCTTCATTTTATGGACAATTCATCTAGATGTAGGATTTATTTATTTTAGAGATTTGCACTTTATATTTATATATATTTTTACACATAGCGCTACATTTATTTATTTACTCTCATCATCCTCATCTGCACAGATTTTGTCTGCAGCCCACGTCCTTCCTCCTGGAGAAGGAAGACAACGGTCAGCATGTCGGGATTGGTTGGTAGTTCCCCATATGTGGTGTCTGCTGGTTTCCGATGATGAAATCTGTCCAATCGTTGCCCTGACTCAGATCTGTACGGCTGGATGTCAGTCATGCCCCCCCCTCCCCCGTCATCCATTAACCCCAAACATTAGAGTTAAAGTTTAATCTGCTTTTATTTTGCCTCCCCCCCCCCGGTTCCTTCCTCGCCCCTCATCAACATGATCATGACATTTTAACCCCTTGCCTACCGGGCATCCCCCCCCCCCCCCCCCCGCCCTGCCCAGGCCATTTCTCAGCTTTGAGCGCTCTCACACTTTGAATGACAATTGCGCGGTCATACAACACTGTACACACAGGACATTTTTACCATTAGATACTAATTATTTAGAACTTTCTTTTGGTGGTATTCAATCACCTCTGGGGTTTTTTTTTACTTTTTGCTTAAAAAACCCCCAAAAAACACTGAAAATTATTAAAACAATGTTTTTCTTAGAAAATTTGGTAAATAAGTAATTTTTCTCCTTCAATGATAGCCGGCACAGATGTGCATTAATAGGTAGCATCTATTGGGCACTAATAGACCACACTGACGTGCACTGATGAGGAGGCACTATTGGGCACTGATAGGCGGCACTGATGGTTGACACTGTTGGGACTGCACTGATAATCAGTGTAGATGTCCCTTTACCACAAGCCAGTTCTCTCCTCTCCTCTCCTCTCCTCGACTCGACTCGACTCGATCAGCCGAGTCCAAAGAACTCAGTGATCACAGAGCGCCCCGCCCACAAGCCCAGCACAATCATGGGAGAATGTCTATGTACGACCTCCCAGCAAATCAAAGCTGCACTGTAGCCGTCTTTTGGCTATAGCGTGGGCGGAAAGCGAATAAAATAAAAGTTTTTTATTTTACACCTGATTTTAGACCCATCCCTCTCATCACCGGGTCTCTGTGCTTCTCTATGCAATGCAGGCAGGTCATGGCTGGTGGGAGGGGCCGCAGGGGGCTGTACATAACTTCATGAAAATATCCCAGCCCCCCTGACCTCAGTACTCCTTCCAAGAGCCCACAGCCCTGATGCAAGCAGTGGGAGGGCTCGTGGGAGGAGTCATGCAAATATGAAAATGCCTTGATGGGTGGGTGTCAGTCGTCCAGTTCCTAGGCAGGCTGTCTTTTCTTGTATATCATCCATATGTGATGCTGAATCTCCAGACAGCTGACATCCGAAGAATGAAAGGGGCGGGGCCAGGGACAGTCAGGCTGGGGAGGAAAGAGCTAGATGATGCTGGGCGTCCTCCAGCCAGGAAAGGAGGCGGGGCTCTATCTGACTTGCTGCAGCTTCTAATGCACATTGTGAGAAGCTCAGAGTGTGCGGTGATATCAGAGGAAGTAGTTTCAATCCAGGAGAGGAACCGCTACACCTGTGCAAGACTGAAGGGGGAGGAGCCACTACACCTGTGCAAGACTGAAGGGGGAGGAGCCACTACACCTGTGCAAGACTGAAGGGGGAGGAGCCGGTACACCTGTGCAAGACTGAAGGGGGAGGAGCCGGTACACCTGTGCAAGACTGAAGGGGGAGGAGCCGGTACACCTGTGCAAGACTGAAGGGGGAGGAGCCGGTACACCTGTGCAAGACTGAAGGGGGAGGAGCCGCTACACCTGTGCAAGACTGAAGGGGGAGGAGCCGCTACACCTGTGCAAGACTGAAGGGGGAGGAGCCGCTACACCTGTGCAAGACTGAAGGGGGAGGAGCCGCTACACCTGTGCAAGACTGAAGGGGAGGAGCCGCTACACCTGTGCAAGACTGAAGGGGAGGAGCCAGTACACCTGTGCAAGACTGAAGGCCAGAGGTGAGATTTATGTATTTGGGACTATAACAATTTATTATATTCTATAATTCTTTCCTTTGCTGCACACAACAGTGAGAGCCCCAATACTTCTCAGGTGTAGTTTAATGTTGGACCCACAGAGGGCGCTGCATATACATCAATGTGATATCTGAAAGCCATTATTAAACCAACAGGTGGCGCTGTGTGCCTTCATTTTTATTATCGCAGGTGAATAATGTAACAATATAAGTGCCATAAAGTGACACATTGTGTTTTATACTAATCCCCCCCCGCATGTATTTCATGTCCCCCCCGCATGTATTTCATGTCCCCCCCGCATGTATTTCATGTCCCCCCCCCGCATGTATTTCATGTACCCCCCGCATGTATTTCATGTCCCCCCCGCATGTATTTCATGTCCCCCCCCCGCATGTATTTCATGTTCTCCCCCCGCATGTATTTCATGTCCCCCCCCGCATGTATTTCATGTCCCCCCCCCCGCATGTTTTTCATATCCCCCCACATGTATTTCATGTCCCCCCGCATGTATTTTATGTCCCACCCTCCGCATGTATTTCATGTCCCCCCCGCATGTATTTTATGTCCCCCCCCGCATGTATTTCATGTCCCCCCGCATGTATTTTATGTCCCCCCCCCCCACACCCACATGCATTTCTAATCCCTTCACCCCAGCAGGTGTACTGGGAAGGTAAGCGGAATCTCCCTCTTGGATACTGATTACCAGAACTGGTGTCCCCGTTGGAAGATTTCTGTTTCAGTGACAACTCAAAATGTTGGATCTCCTGTGATTTTCGGTCCCGACAACAATGGTCATCAGGACCTATAGAGAGGGTGAACTACAGAACCCCTCCCCCCAATCTCCATAACATAAAGGAGGTGTTCTGTAGTCCACAGAGGGGAATTAGACAGAACTGACAACACTGCGTGCGATTTTAGTACAGCGGGGGCAGCATTGCCAGATCAATACCGGAGATTAGGAGCTCACCGGATTTCTGGCAGATCGGCGGCAATGTTTCTGTACCTGCAATCTATTTAAAGGGACAAAACATGGGGAAAGGCGCCTGTACTGCAGAGATGTTCTGACTATATACTGTGTGTGTGTTTATATATATATTTATCTTTTTATTTTCTTTTTCTTTCTCAGACGTACACTTTAAAGTGAATATTCTCTAAATCCATCGGTCATGTCACTGAATCTCGGTGATATTTGTGTATTTCCTCCAGATCTGTGCAGTCCTCCAGTGTGAGACTTCCTGTAATAAAGACCGCCCACTGCTGCCCTCTCTCCTTGTGCAGGAGGACTGGTCTTGTCTCCGCCCCCTCCTGTAGTAGGTGGAGCCTGCTGGGCCCCTCCCACAGCTCTGTTCTCTCCCCTTGTGCAGGGGGACTGGTCGTCTCTCCGCCCCCTCCTGTAGTTTTGTATAGAGAGTGGAGCCTACTAAGCCCCTCCAACACCCCTTCTTCTCCCTGCACAGGCTATGTACAGCACAGCGATGATGTCACAGTTACTTTTTGAGCGGGACCGCGGGGGGAGCACAGTTCCCGCACCTCCAGCACTGTAAATCTATGTAATGGCAAGGGGTGCTGGGTTGTGCTGCAAAGTCTATTGATGCTGGCTGCTGGGGCTCATTTGTCACTGCAGGGAGATCTGATGTTGCTGCTGGGTGTCTTGGTGCTGGGGGGGTATATTTTGTTGTAGGTGGTCCATTGTTGCTGGGGGGGATCTATAGTATCTGGGGTTTCTATTAATGTTGGCTGCGGGGAGATTTGTTGTTGCTGCTGAGGGTCTATTGGTGCTGGGGGGGGGGGGTATATTTTGTTGTAGGTGGTCCATTGTTGCTAGGGGAACTACTGTAGAGTATCTTGGGGTTCTATTAATGCTAGCTGCAGGGAGATCTGTTGTTGCTGCTGGGGGTCTATTGGTGCTGGGGGGGGATATTTTTGTAGGCGGTCCATTGTTGTCGGGGGATCTATAGTATCCGGGGGTTCTATTAATGCTGGCTGCAGGGAGATCTGTTGTTGCTGCCGGAGGTCTATTGTTGCTGGGGGTGTGTTTTGTCGCGCGTGGTCCATTCTTACTGGGGGGGGGGGGGATCTATTGTTGCTGACTGCAGGGGATCTTTTTTACTGCTTTTCTTATTATCATTACCAAATTCCATACAATTTACTTACTACTTACTACCACAAATGATCCTTGGTTCTGTAGTCTCTAAAAGGGGGGGTTTCTGGGAGGTGGGTAAGGGGTGTAACCAAGGAACGGTGCTTGGAGGTAGGTAGGGGCGGAGACAAAGAACGGTGCTGAGGGGTGGGTATGGGTGGAGACAAAGAACGGTGTTCAGAGGTGAGTAGGGGGTGGAACCAAGGAACAGTGCTCCAAGGTGGGTAGGGGGTGGAGACAAAGAACGGTGCTTGGAGGTGGGTAAGCGGTGAAGACAAAGAATGGTGCTTGGAGGTGGGTAAGAGGTGGAGACAAAGAACGGTGCTCAGAGGTGGATAGGGGGTGGAGACAAAGGACGGTGCTCGTAGGTGGGTAAGCGGTAGAGACAAAGAACGGCGCTTGGAGGTGGGTAAGGGGTGGAGACAAAGAACGGTGCTTGGAGGTGGGTAAGCGGTGGAGACAAAGAACGGCGCTTGGAGGTGGGTAAGCGGTGGAGACAAAGAACGGTGCTTGGAGGTGGGTAAGGGGTGGAGACAAAGAACGGTGCTCAGAGGTGGATAGGGGGTGGAGACAAAGGACAGTGCTCGGAGGTGGGTAGGGGGTGGAACCAAGGGACGGTGCTCGGAGGTGGGTGAGGGGTGGAGACAAAGAACGGTGCTCAGGGGTGGGTGAGGGGTGGAGACAAAGAACGGTGCTCAGGGGTGGGAAGGGGGTGGAGACAATGAACGGTGCTCGGAGGTGGGTAAGGGGTGGAGACAAGGGGTGACTTGGATAGGGGGAGCTCCTGCCCCTATTCTCTGAGAAGAAAAGCCCTGCTTTTACGCGGTAATATCTGTGCTTACAATGGCATTTGGTGAACACAAAGTGGATATATATATGAAAGTTTTCCTGTCCGGAGTTCTGCTTTAAGGGCTCTGCAGCCAAATGATTCGGACTCACGATGACGGTGCAAATGTTGGGTTCTGCCGTCTCCATTGGCCGCATCAATAACACATAGGAGGAGGAGGAGGAGGAGGAGGGTGAGATTGTGAAACCCAGGAGGAAATGAAATTCCAATTATCAGATGAGGATCTGGATCATGTGTCAACCGGTCACATATGGTCACATTGATATTATTAATGCTATCCGAGGCCCCTCCCCCTCCCAGGGATTGTAATTAAGACAAAACAGAGTCATTACAGGTTCTCACCTCGGAGTCCGGGCCTCATTAATGTTATATGACGGTAATGTCAGGTGACGTGTTCATGCTTGCTGCATGCGGTCAGGGACAAAATTTCCAGCAAGCATTGGGGGCTCTGCATGGAAGAATGGAGCACTGGACCATTTTGTCAGGCCCTTTGTGACAGCAATAAAGTTAAATTAAGGAAAAAAAAATTAAAAAGTGTTAAAAAAAATAAAATTGTAAAAAAAAATAATAATAATAATTAAAAAAAAGACAAAATAAACACATATGCATTAGGGCAAGGGCGTGTATATCAAGAGCAACTAGGCCACATATGGGGGCTTCTGAGCCCCATTGTGATAGCAATAAAGTTTAAAAAGAAATAAAAATAAAAAAGTGAAAAAAAAGAATGGTATAAAACCAATAAAAATTATTTAAACTTTATTTTTTAATCACCCCCATCACCCTTGCACACACCCTATATATAAAGTGCAGCGCGATCACATGTGTGTGAATATCAACTGCGCCACACGTGTGAGATATTGTCACAAATGTCAGCATGAGATCAATAATTCTTGGACCATAATTCACGGTAAACTCTAAAAGGAAAACCTGTAAAGCCTTATAAAGTGTCACCAATGGAGATTTTTGGGTACCCAAGTTTTTTTCTGATTTCGCGGGTGACATGTTTGGTATTTATCTCCTCGACACAACCCAATCTTTTGTATTTTACCAAAAATTGGGTATAATGTTGTGTTTTGTGCACTACAATTCCTTTTAGTGTATTTTTCCCTGAAAATATGTGTTTGGTAATTAACTGCACAAATATTATGCGACAACAAAAAATTTCAAGTACCGTCATTTTATTCTCTAGGGTCTCTGCTTCTTACAGTATATGGTGGGGGGAGGGGGGGTGTAAGAGTAATTTCTAGCAAAAACATGTTGATTTTTACATGCCCTGGTAGGCAAATGGTTAAGGCTAGGTGTGTTTGGTATCTATATGCTCAGCACAACACCATCTTATAGATTATATAAAACAAATCGTTATTATATTGTGTTTGTATGTACTAAAATTCATCGTTGTGTGTTATTAAATGAGGGAATGTTGTGCTGACTCCAGACATCCAATCACATGCCAGCAACAACACCAATTATTTCATTTTCCTTGCACATTTTTGGGTATTCTTTGCGAAGTGAATTTCACTTTCCTGGCGCCAACATGGCAGCATACACGTGGTGGTGATACGCTGCCACGGATTGGCTCCAGGAAAGGAAAATTACGGTAAGTATTTGATACAGTTTTGTTTCACCTCATTCACTAAAATAAGTGAAAATTCAGTTTGAAAGTGAAAATTTTCTACTCCTTTAATAAATCGGGGTCACTGTGTCTGGCTGCCAATCACAGATTTCAATGTGCTGCCAATCTGTAGCCTGAACTTTTCTGGAGCAGTGGCGACGCATGGGCGGGGCCACACGGTCAGTTGTCCTGGGTGCACAATTTGTGAGGATTCGGGGGGGGGGGGGGGGGGGGTAGAAGAGGCTGGAGCTCGATCTGTGTGCGCTCTCGTTTTGTTCCTGTCAGTGGCGCATTCCCTCTTCTCTCTCTCCCTCTTAGGCTGTGTGGGCGGGTCCATCTCGGCAGTTGCAGGTCAGAGTGGGTGGCATTGAGGAAATTGAGCAGCGCACTCCCGCTAATTGTGCGGCAGTGCATACTTACCTTGCCCCCGGGCGCTGGCAACCACCGATACGCCGATGTTCGGCATCGAAGTGTTCTTGCAGCGATGCTTTCATCGATCGTATTATATCATCTCATTAAACTGAGATTAGATCCCTTCATTAAAGTCAATTACTCTACTGAGGAGCGTCTTCCCACAGAAATGACGTCTGTCTGTGGTGGAGACATCAGCCGCAGCGCATCACTCTGCAGAAGGTCTATGAGTGCCAACCAAAGCCTGGCAATCCATCTGGCCTAGGGTTACCCCCTCATCCCTTTAAAACCCAACACATATGAATTACACGGGTTCCGTGGCTGATTAAGGGGGTAATTAAACTCACTTTGTGCCTTATCTGCATTAGCCTCAGAACCCGAGTAATTCATATATGTTCCGGGTTTAAAGGGATGAGGTGGCAACTCTAATCTAGCCTGGCACTGAAGAGAATGGGAATGGCACTGAGGAGGATGGGAATGGCACTGAGGAGGATGGGAATGGCACCAAAGAGAATGGGAATGGCACCAAAGAGGATGGGAATGGCACTGAGGAGGATGGGAATGGCACTGAGGAGGATGGGAATGGCACTGAGGAGGATGGGAATGGCACTGAGGAGGATGGAAATGGCACTGAGGAGGATGGGAATGGCACCAAAGAGGATGGGAATGGCACTGAGGAGGATGGGAATGGCACTGAGGAGGATGGGAATGGCACTGAGGAGGATGGGAATGGCACTGAGGAGGATGGAAATGGCACTGAGGAGGATGGGAATGGCACTGAGGAGGATGGGAATGGCACTGAGGAGG
Organism: Lithobates septentrionalis; assembly: GCA_037952835.1. Taxonomy (NCBI): domain Eukaryota; kingdom Metazoa; phylum Chordata; class Amphibia; order Anura; family Ranidae; genus Lithobates; species Lithobates septentrionalis. The sequence goes on from JBBDGP010005443.1 coordinate 56,584, forward strand.
ATGGAAATGGCACTGAGGAGGATGGAAATGGCACTGAGGAGGATGGAAATGGCACTGAGGAGGATGGAAATGGCACTGAGGAGGATTGAAATGGCACTGAGGAGGATGGAAATGGCACTGAGGAGGATGGGAATGGCACTGAGGAGGATGGGAATGGCACTGAGGAGGATGGGAATGGCACTGAGGAGGATGGAAATGGCACTGAGGAGGACTATCTGACATTGCTGTATCATTTTTGGTAAATGTCTTCTGCTGCCATATTTTTAAACTTCTATATTTAATGGTAGCTCTATAACAACCACACTATAGCAACATTACTGGTGATTGATTCTCAACCCCATTTGGCTTTAGTGATCAAGACAGGGTAATTGGCTTTACGACCCTAGCCTGTGTCTGGTCTGGTATTGGCCATCTCCTCTCCCATCTCCTCTCCCATATTCAGGTGTCTCAAATCAGACCCAATAATGACCAATAGAGAAACGCATGGCTGCTCAGTCTCCCTATTAATGGAAAGCAGGCTATGGGGTGGCACTGACACTATGGGTCTTTCCTGAGTGGCTCTGTCCTCAGTGGCTCTGCCACGAGTGATGCGAAGTTTCTCCACCACAGGATAACTAAAGCTGGATGAAGATACAACAAGAACTTTTCTCCACTCTAAAAGACGACAAGAAAACCAGCATTTGACATTTATTTTATTTCAAGTCAGATTCCCACTCTCTATGCACTACCATGCTCTTCATTCTCTTCATTCTCACATCGGTGTCTTCTATCCTCAAATTATCCTTACTCTACCCCTCCTCTCTACCCTGCAGCATGCACCTATCACCCTCACTCCTACCCTCTCCCTACTACTGCACCCATCATCTCTTACATTTGCTGCACCCACATGCTGACATAAACACCAGGGCCACTAGACATGTGCGCTCATGCACATCCCACTCCCATCTTGCCTTCCTCGCCCTCCTCCTTCTCCTAGTCTCAGGTGACATTTCTCCCAATCCTGGTCAGCCATTTTTCACTGCAAACCACATATCCAATACCCCTCCTCCTCTGGCAACCACCACAATCCGCTCAGTTTAGTTTCTATCCCCCTGCTTCCTCAAAGCACCCCACCAATCTCATGTCCCCCTTGGAACGCCCGCTCCATCTGTAACAAGCTAACATTGGTACATGACCTCTTCATCTCTCATGGCTTGAACATACTCTCCATAACAGAAACCTGGCTTCAAAATTTGGACTCCGCTTCTCCTGCTGCCCTCTCCCATGGTGGTCTCCATTGGACTCACTCCCCCAGACCCAACAGACAGAAAGGAGGTGGAGTTGGATTCCTTCTATCCCCACAAAGCACCCTCCAAGTCCTTCCTGTCCCTCCCTCTCTATCCCTCTCTTCTTTCGAGATGCACTGTATTCTCTGTTTTCTCCCATTTCTCTGAGGATCGCAGCAATTTATCGGCCTCCAGGGCCGGTATTGCGCTTTCTTGATGACTTTGCTGCATGGATACCCTACTTTCTCTCCTCTGAAATACCCACCATTATTCTTGGTGACTTCAACATTCCTGTCAATGTTAACAGCCCAACTACAGCTAAACTTCTCGACTCAACCTCATCTTTTGACCTAACCCAATGGACACATAGTTCCACTCACTCCAATAGTAATACCCTTGACCTTGTATTCTCCCATCTCTGCAACCCTGGCAACCTCACCAACACCCCCTTTCCTCTCTCTGATCATAACCTCATCAGTTTCACTGTATCTTTGTCAGAAACCATGAAAACAGGCCAAGACAGAAGTACAGGTAAATCACACTTGTTTAATAATAAAAGTAAAAAGAACAAACGTAGTCAAAACATAGCCAAAGTTCAGTAACCGGAAAAGATAGTAAGCCAAACCAGAAGTCAGGGATCAATGTAGTGGAACAGCAAGCAGGATCAGGAGCCAGAAGGGATGTCAGCAAAGTAAGTCTTGAACAGGATTGCAGGAGATAGTCTCTGTGATGTTGACTAAGGAAAAGGCAGAGATCCTCTGGACTGGACAGCTTAAGTAGGCAGGACTGACGAGCAGGATATCATCAACAGCTGAGTAACTGTGGAGAGAGATAGGAGCTGGCAATTATCCGACAGCTGAGCGGTCAGCTCAGAGAAGGAAGGGCTAAGCCCAGCCCTGACAGTACCCCCTCCTCAACGACCCCTCCCCCTCGGAGGACCACCAGGCTTGAGGGGAAAACGTCTATGGAAATCAGAGGACAGGGGCATGTACGTCCGAGGATGAGACCCGAAGGCGTTCCTCCGAACCATACCCTTTCCAATGCACCAGGTACTGTATGCGCCTGCGGGAGTCAACAATGGATTGTACTTCATACTCCTCATGGTTCTTAACCTGTACAGGGTGGGGACGTGGCACCGAGGTGGTAAAGCAATTGCAGACCAAAGATTTCAATGAGGAGACATGAAATACATTCGAAATACGCATATCAGAAGAAAGGTCTAATACGTAAACCACTGGGTTCATCCTGTGAAGAATACGGAAAGGCCCAATAAACCGAGGTGCGAACTTCAGAGAGGGAACACAAGAGGAGTGTGGAGGGTATGACAGTGAGCAGTATGTACAGGAGAGGAGTGGGGAGGATATGACAGTGAGCGGTATGTACAGGAGAGGAGTGTGGGGGGTATGACAGTGGGCAGTATGTACAGGAGAGGAGTGTGGAGGATATGACAGTGGGTGGTATGTACAGGAGAGGAGTGTGGAGGGTATGACAGTGAGCGGTATGTACAGGAGAGGAGTGTGGAGGGTATGACAGTGGGCGATATGTACAGGAGAGGAGTGTGGTGGGTATGACAGTGGGCGGTATGTACAGGAGAGAAGTGTGGAGGGTATGACTATGGGCAGTATGTACAGGAGAGGAGTGTGGAGGCTATGACAGTGAGCGGTATGTATAGGAGAGGAGTGTGGAGGGTATGACAGTGGACAGTATGTACAGGAGAGGAGTGTGGAGGGTTTGAGAGTGGGCAGTATGTACAGGAGAGGAGTGTGGAGGGTATGGCAGTGGGTAGTATGTACAGGAGAGGAGTGTGTAGGATATGATAGGGGGCGGTATGTACAGAAGAGGAGTGTGGAGGGTATGACAGTGGGCGGTATGTACAGAAGAGGAGTGTGGAGGGTATGACAGTGGGCGGTATGTACAGGAGAGGAGTGTGGAGGGTATGACAGTGGGCGGTATGTACAGGAGAGGAGTGTGGAGGGTATGACAGTGGGCAGTATGTACAGGAGAGGAGTGTGGAGGATATGACAGTGGGCAGTATGTACAGGAGAGGAGTGTGGAGGATATGACAGTGGGCGGTATGTACAGGAGAGGAGTGTGGAGGGTATGACAGTTGGCAGTATGTACAGGAGAGGTGTGTGGAGGGTATGACAGTGGGCAGTATGTACAGGAGAGGAGTGTGGAGGATATGACAGTGGGCAGTATGTACAAGAGAGGAGTGTGGAGGATAGGGATGAGCCGAACACCCCCCTGTTCGGTTCGCACTAGAACATGCGAACAGGAAAAAAGTTTGTTTGAACACGCGAACACCGTTAAAGTCTATGGGACACGTGAACATGAATAATCAAAAGTGCTTAATTTTAAAGGCTTATATGCAAGTTATTGTCATAAAAAGTGTTTGGGGACCCGGGTCCTGCCCCAGGGGACATGGATCAATGCAAAAAAAAGTTTTAAAAACTGCAGTTTTTTCAGGAGCAGTGATTTTAATAATGTTAAAGTCAAACAATAAAAGTGTAATATCCCTTTAAATTTCGTACCTGGAGGGTGTCTATAGTATGCCTGTAAAGGGGCGCATGTTTCCCATGTTTAGAACAGTCTGACATCAAAATTACATTTCAAAAGAAAAAAGCCATTTAAAACTACTCGCGGCTATTGCATTGCCGGTCCGAAAATACACATAGAAGTTAATTGATAAAAACGGCATGGGAATTCCCCACAGGGGAACCCCGAACCAAAATTTAAAAAAAAAAATGACGTTGGGGTCCCCCTAAATTCCATACCAGACCCTTCAGGTCTGGTATGGATTTTAAGGGGAAACCCGTGCCAAAAAAAAAAAAAAACGGCGTGGGGTCCCCCCAAAGATCCATACCAGGCCCTTATCCAAGCACGCAACCTGGCAGGCCGCAGGAAAAGAGGGGGGACGAGAGAGCCCCCACCTCCTGAACCGTACCAGGCCACATGCCCTCAACATTGGGAGGGTGCTTTGGGGTAGCCCCCAAAACACCTTGTCCCCATGTTGATGAGGACAATGGCCTCATCCCCACAACCCTGGCCGGTGGTTGTGGGGGTCGGCGGGCGGGGGGCTTATCAGAATCTGGAAGCCCCCTTTAACAAGGGGACCTCCAGATCCCGGCCCCCCCCTGTGTGAAATGGTAAGGGGGTACAAAAGGACCCCTACCATTTCACTAAAAAACTGTCAAAAATGTTAAAAATGACAAGAGACAGTTTTTGACAATTCCTTTATTTAAATGCTTCTTCTTCTTTAAGAACTGTCAGAAGAGGAGACGCCGTTACACAGCGGGAGCCTCCCTCCATGCCAGCATGGGTGCGGAGCGGCCCGGAGAAGAAGATGAAGAAGAGAAGAAGAGAAGAGAAGAAGAAGATGAAGAAGAAGATGAAAAAGAGAAGAAGATGAAGAGAAGAGCGGGAGCCTCCCCCCATGCCATGGGTACGGAGCGGCCCGAGGAGAAGAAGATAGAAGACGCCGCGGAGGAGATGCTGGACGAGAACACCGGAGGAAGAACCAGAAGAGCCAGAAGAACCAGAAGAAGAAGAAGAAGAAGATGAAGGAAGATAAAAGATAGAAGAAAGAAGCATTTAAATAAAAGAATTGTCAAAAACTGTCTCTTGTCATTTTTAACATTTTTGACAGTTTTTTAGTGAAATGGTAGGGGTACTTTTGTACCCCCTTACCATTTCACACAGGGGGGGGGCCGGGATCTGGGGGTCCCCTTGTTAAAGGGGGCTTCCAGATTCTGATAAGCCCCCCGCCCGCCGACCCCCACAACCACCGGCCAGGGTTGTGGGGATGAGGCCCTTGTTCTCATCAACATGGGGACAAGGTGTTTTGGGGGGCTACCCCAAGGCACCCTCCCAATGTTGAGGGCATGTGGCCTGGTACGGTTCAGGAGGGGGGGGCGCTCTCTCGTCCTCCTCTTTTCCTGCAGCCTGCCAGGTTGCGTGCTCGGATAAGGGTCTGGTATGGATTATTTGGGGGGCCTCACACCGTTTTTTTTTCTTTTTGGCGCGGGGTTCCCCTTAAAATCCATACCAGACCTGAAGGGTCTGGTATGGAATTTAGGGGGACCCCCACGTCATTTTTTTAAAAATTTTGGCCGGGGTTCCCCTTAATATCCATACCAGAGCTGAAGGGCCTGGTATGGAATTTAGGGGGACCCCCATGTCCCCAAACACTTTTTATGACAATAACTTGCATATAAGCCTTTAAAATTAGCACTTTTGATTTCTCCCATAGACTTTTAAAGGGTGTTCCGCGGCATTCGAATTTGCCGCGAACACCCCAAATTGTTCGCTGTTCGGCGAACTTGCGAACAGCCAATGTTCGAGTCGAACATGAGTTCGACTCGAACTTGAAGCTCATCCCTAGTGGAAGATATGACAGTGAGCAGTATGTACAGGAGAGGAGTGTGGAGGGTATGACAGTGAGCGGTATGTACAGGAGAGGAGTGTGGAGGATATGACAGTGAGCGGTATATTCAGGAGAGGAGTGTGGAGGATATGACAGTGTGCGGTATGTACAGGAGAGGAGTGTGGAGGGTATGACAGTGGGCAGTATGTACAGGAGAGGAGTGTGGAAGATATGACAGTGGGTAGTATGTACAGGAGAGGAGTGTGGAGGATATGACAGTGGGCAGTATGTACAGGAGAGGAGTGTGGAGGATATGACAGTGGGCAGTATGTACAGGAGAGGAGTGTGGAGGGTAAGACAGTGAGCGGTATGTACAGGAGAGGAGTGTGGAGGATATGACAGTGAGCGGTATATTCAGGAGAGGAGTGTGGGGGGTATGACAGTGGGCACTATGTACAGGAGAGGAGTGTGGAGGATATGACAGTGGGCGGTATGTACAGGAGAGGAGTGTGGAGGGTATGACAGTTTGTGGTATTTACAGGAGAGGAGTGTGGAGGGTATGACAGTGGGCGGTATGTACAGGAGAGGAGTGTGGAGGATATGACAGTGTGCGGTATGTACAGGAGAGGAGTCTGGAGGGTATGACAGTGGGCAGTATGTACAGGAGAGGAGTGTGGAGGATATGACAGTGGGCAGTATGTACAGGAGAGGAGTGTGGAGGATATGACAGTGTGCGGTATGTACAGGAGAGGAGTGTGGAGGGTATGACAGTGGGCAGTATGTACAGGAGAGGAGTGTGGAAGATATGACAGTGGGTAGTATGTACAGGAGAGAAGTGTGGAGGATATGACAGTGGGCAGTATGTACAGGAGAGGAGTGTGGAGGGTATGACAGTGGGCAGTATGTACAGGAGAGGAGTGTGGAGGATATGACAGTGGGTAGTATGTACAGGAGAGGAGTGTGGAAGATATGACAGTGGGCAGTATGTACAGGAGAGGAGTGCGGAGGATATGACAGTGAGCGGAATATTCAGGAGAGGAGTGTGGAGGATATGACAGTGTGCGGTATGTACAGGAGAGGAGTGTGGAGGGTATGACAGTGGGCAGTATGTACAGGAGAGGAGTGTGGAAGATATGACAGTGGGTAGTATGTACAGGAGAGGAGTGTGGAGGATATGACAGTGGGCAGTATGTACAGGAGAGGAGTGTGGAGGGTATGACAGTGAGCAGTATGTACAGGAGAGGAGTGTGGAGGATATGACAGTGGGCAGTATGTACAGGAGAGGAGTGTGGAGGATATGACAGTGTGCGGTATGTACAGGAGAGGAGTGTGGAGGGTATGACAGTTTGTGGTATTTACAGGAGAGGAGTGTGGAGGGTATGACAGTGGGCGGTATGTACAGGAGAGGAGTGTGGAGGATATGACAGTGGGCAGTAAGTACAGGAGAGGAGTGTGGAGGATATGACAGTGGGCGGTATGTACAGGAGAGGAGTGTGGAGGATATGACAGTGTGCGGTAAGTACAGGAGAGGAGTCTGGAGGGTATGACAGTGGGCAGTATGTACAGGAGAGGAGTGTGGAGGAAATGACAGTGGGCAGTATGTACAGGAGAGGAGTGTGGAGGATATGACAGTGTGCGGTATGTACAGGAGAGGAGTGTGGAGGGTATGACAGTGGGCAGTATGTACAGGAGAGGAGTGTGGAAGATATGACAGTGGGTAGTATGTACAGGAGAGGAGTGTGGAGGATATGACAGTGGGCAGTATGTACAGGAGAGGAGTGTGGAGGGTATGACAGTGGGCAGTATGTACAGGAGAGGAGTGTGGAGGATATGACAGTGGGCAGTATGTACAGGAGAGGAGTGTGGAGGATATGACAGTGGGCAGTATGTACAGGAGAGGAGTGTGGAGGATATGACAGTGGGCGGTATGTACAGGAGAGGAGTGTGGAGGATATGACAGTGTGCGGTATGTACAGGAGAGGAGTGTGGAGGGTATGACAGTGGGCAGTATGAACAGGAGAGGAGTGTGGAAGATATGACAGTGGGTAGTATGTACAGGAGAGGAGTGTGGAAGATATGACAGTGGGTAGTATGTACAGGATAGGAGTGTGGAAGATATGACAGTGGGCAGTATGTACAGGAGAGGAGTGTGGAAGATATGACAGTGGGTAGTATGTACAGGAGAGGAGTGTGGAAGATATGACAGTGGGCAGTATGTACAGGAGAGGAGTGCGGAGGATATGACAGTGAGCGGAATATTCAGGAGAGGAGTGTGGAGGATATGACAGTGTGCGGAATATTCAGGAGAGGAGTGTGGAGGGTATGACAGTGGGCGGTATGTACAGGAGAGGAGTGTGGAGGGTATGACAGTGGGCAGTATGTACAGGAGAGGAGTGTGGAAGATATGACAGTGGGTAGTATGTACAGGAGAGGAGTGTGGAGGATATGACAGTGGGCAGTATGTACAGGAGAGGAGTGTGGAGGATATGACAGTGTGCGGTATGTACAGGAGAGGAGTGTGGAGGGTATGACAGTGGGCAGTATGTACAGGAGAGGAGTGTGGAGGATATGACAGTGTGCGGTATGTACAGGAGAGGAGTGTGGAGGGTATGACAGTGGGCAGTATGTACAGGAGAGGAGTGTGGAAGATATGACAGTGGGTAGTATGTACAGGAGAGGAGTGTGGAAGATATGACAGTGGGCAGTATGTACAGGAGAGGAGTGCGGAGGATATGACAGTGAGCGGAATATTCAGGAGAGGAGTGTGGAGGATATGACAGTGTGCGGAATATTCAGGAGAGGAGTGTGGAGGGTATGACAGTGGGCGGTATGTACAGGAGAGGAGTGTGGAGGGTATGACAGTGGGCAGTATGTACAGGAGAGGAGTGTGGAAGATATGACAGTGGGCAGTATGTACAGGAGAGGAGTGTGGAGGATATGACAGTGGGCAGTATGTACAGGAGAGGAGTGTGGAGGATATGACAGTGTGCGGTATGTACAGGAGAGGAGTGTGGAGGATATGACAGTGGGCAGTATGTACAGGAGAGGAGTGTGGAGGGTATGACAGTGGGCAGTATGTACAGGAGAGGAGTGTGGAAGATATGACAGTGGGTAGTATGTACAGGATAGGAGTGTGGAAGATAAGACAGTGGGTAGTATGTACAGGAGAGGAGTGTGGAAGATATGACAGTGGGTAGTATGTACAGGATAGGAGTGTGGAAGATATGACAGTGGGTAGTATGTACAGGATAGGAGTGTGGAAGATAAGACAGTGGGTAGTATGTACAGGAGAGGAGTGCGGAGGATATGACAGTGAGCAGAATATTCAGGAGAGGAGTGTGGAGGATATGACAGTGAGCGGTATATTCAGGAGAGGAGTGTGGCGGGTATGACAGTGGGCAATATGTACAGGAGAGGAGTATAATGCCGCGTACACACAATCGGATATTAGGACAACAAAATCCTGGATTTTTTTCTGACGGATGTTGGCTCAATCTTGTCTTGCATACACACGGGTCGCACAAATGTTGTTGGAAATTCCGATCGTCAAGAACGCGGTGATGTACAACACGTACAACGAGCCGAGGAGAAAAATGAAGTTCAGTAGCCAGTGCGGCTCTTCTGCTTGATTCCGAGCATGCGTGGCACTTTGTGCGTCGGAATTGTGTACACACGATCAGAATTTACAAGAACGGATTTTGTTGTTGGAAAATTTGAGATCCAGATCTCAAATTTTGTTTGTCAGAAATTCCGATGGAAAATGTCCGATGGAGCCGACACACGGTCGGAATTTCCGACAACAAGCGCCCATCGAACATAATCCGACCGTGTGTACGCGGCATAAGTCGTTTATCTTGGATCTTCTAATAGTTATAAAAAAACATTTGCATATATAAACCTTCAACCTGATCTGTAATAGTTTTATAGCTGTAATGATAATATCTGCTGACTGTTGGCGTGAAGGTGCCAGCGGGTACAGGAGGAGGAGGGGGGGGAGAAATGATCTGCCTCCCCTCGGGGCATTCTTACATACTTGGCATTGATTACTCATGGTGGATTATACCTGTTTTAGGATGGGGGAGGGGCCGTTGTTCTGTGTATTTTACACCCATTTCTTTTGAAATGCCGCTACTTTGCTGCTTCTCGCCCGCTGAAAACTATTAGATACTTCGGGGCATATGGAATACCTGCCCCCCCCCACTGCACAGTGTGGTTCCTTCTACTGGCTTGTGCATTACTACAGGATGTCCGATCTGGTGGGAGAAACCACAGTGTTCTGTGGGGGGCAGATATTCTGCACAACTGAAAGTGTGGCCCTCTTACAGGCTGGACTTTATTTACAAGTGGCCCCTGGGGTGAAGGGTCGCTTTAACCTCTTGTCGCCCACGTAACAGCCAAACACCACGCCTATGTGTCTATGGGCGGCTGAGGTTTCTGTGCTGAGAGTCCGAAATGGAGGCGTGATTAAATTATGGCTTGATGTTTTAAAAAATAACTGAGGCACCTTTGGGCACCCCAGGGGGAGTGGTGATGTGGCTGCAAACAGTAAGTTTGGCCAAACTGGTAACAGTGGAAGGGACTTATGGAGCTTTGCTCCCTTGTACCTATAAAATATGCTTGGAGTGCTTTACTACAAGCAAGAGTCTCACAGACACACATAAACCTCAGCACAATAAAAAAAAAAAATAACTTCCATTACATATGATTTTGTGTGTTCTGAAAATAGAAAATAGTCAGAGACTGCTTAGTAACTAGCAATTTTTGGGACAACGAACACACAAATTCATCCTCCCAGCAAAATTCTCTCCCCCTTCTCACACAACCCCCCCCTTCCGATCTCCCCCCCTAGCACAAATCCTGTACCCCCCTTTCCGATCCCCTCTCCCAGCACAAATCTCCTCCCTTCCTTTCTTGATCCTCCCTCACAGCAGAAATTCTTCCCCCCCCCCCAGTACAAACCCTCTCCCTGCCCTTCCTGATCCTCCCTTCCAGCACAAATCCTTCCTTCCCATCCCCTTCCCGATCCCTGCTCCCAGCACAGATCCTCTCCCTCCCTGTCTCAATCCTCACTCCCAGCACAAATTATCTCCATCCCGTTCCCGATTCCCCCCTCTCAGCACAAATCCTTCCCTTCCCCCTCTTCCAGCACAATCCTGGAGCGCTAAACAGAGGTACTGCTGGAGTTAACCAGCAGGTGATTGGTTGCTAGGTAGTCCTAGAAACCAATCATTAGCTTGTTAATATGAAAAATAACTCCAGCAGTTCCCGCCCTCTGTTCAGCTGTTGTGTCTCTCCTGTTGGCTACATGATTAAAGGTAGGGGGGGGCTGTCTATGTAACATGCAGGGGGTGCAGGCTGCTGTGTGAAGGGGTCCAGAGGTGCAGAGTGCTGTGTGAAGGAGTCCAGAGGTGCAGAGTGTTGTGTGAAGGGGTCCAGAGGTACAGGATGCTGTGCAAAGGGGTCCAGAGGTGCAGGGTGCTGTGTGAAGGGGTTCAGAGGTGCAGGATGCTGTGTGAAGGGGTCCAGAGGTGCAGGGTGCTGTGTGAAGGGGTTCAGAGGTGCAGGATGCTGTGTGAAGGGGTCCAGAGGTGCAGGGTGTTGTGTGAAGGGGTCCAGAGGTGCAGGGTGTTGTGTGAAGGGGTCCAGAGGTGCAGGGTGTTGTGTGAAGGGGTCCAGAGGTGCAGGGTGTTGTGTGAAGGGGTCCAGAGGTGCAGGGTGTTGTGTGAAGGGGTCCAGAGGTGCAGAGTGCTGTGTGAAGGGGTCCAGAGGTGCAGAGTGCTGTGTGAAGGGGTGCGGTGGCTGTGTAATGTAAAGGGGTCCAGAGGTGCAGGGTGCTGTGTAAAGAGGTCCAGAGGTGCAGGGTGCTGTATAATGTGAAGGGGTCCAGAGGTGCAGGGTGCTGTGTGAAGGGGTGCAGAGGTGCGGTGGCTGTGTAATGTAAAGGGGTCCAGAGGTGCAGGGTGCTGTATAATGTGAAGGGGTCCAGAGGTGTAGGGTGCTGTGTAATGTAAAGGGGTCCAGAGGTGCAGGGTGCTGTGTAAAGGGGTCCAGAGGTGCACGGTGCTGTATAATGTGAAGGGGTCCAGACGTGCAGTTGTGGAGAGGGGGTACACAGTAGTGACAAAGAGATATTGGGGGATGCAGAGGTATGCAGGGGGCACAGAGGGGCGTTTTACATTTTAACTTGGGGGGTGCCAGATCTAGGATCCGCCCCGGGTGCCAAATGCTCTAGGTATGCCCTGTCATAATTTACATCATAATTTACACAAACAAAATTCCCTTCATTGATTACAGGGAGGGAGAGGAAAGGGAGGAAAACCCCTCTGCCACCGAGCAGAACACCCCCCATACAAGTACTGAGCTCTAATGGATATAAAAATGACATGGAATGAAGTATGAACACATAAAATTACCAATTACCTGAGATCCAAATACAAGGGTTGGTCGTCACTAATACAGAGGAAAGTGAATGGAATGTCTCAGGATTTCATGTTATTGGGGGGTCTCAGATGGACAAAAACACAAACACTGCTGCGTTAAAACTGAACTCCAGACACAAAAAGTTACATTTAAATATATTCACCAATAACCACAAAGGATTTAAATCTACTTTGTGTGCATGAAACACCCTTGCAAACCCAGATATTACCATGCAAAAATAGCAGTGACATCATCACTGTGCAGAGAGCAGAGCTGCATAGCTCCCAACTGTCCCTGATTTGGAGGGACTGTCCCTGATTTGGAGCAATGACCCTCTGTCCCTCATTTGTCCCTCATTTTGGTCTGATCTATATAGTTGTATATAAAATGCACTTTTTATCTTTCAAAAAGTATTTCCCAGTGATAAACCTTTCATCCAAATTCTAAATTTTTTGCATTTGTACATTTTTACAGCCAATATAAAGGAATAGTCGTGGTAAAAAAAAAAAAACACTTGTGGATTTAATTAACTTTTTTCGGTTAATTCTCCTTTAAGGGGGTGTGACAGGGGGCGTGTCCTATGCCTACATATGTTTGCTAGTAGGTGTCCCTCTCAAAATGTTGGGAGGTATGGAGCTGTAGGAGGGGCCCAGCAGGCTCCACCCATTACAGACTGCAGAAAACTACAGGAAGGGGCGGAGACGAGACCAGTCGCCCTGCACAAGGAGAGTGAGCAGAGCTGTGGGAGGGGCCCACTACAGAAAACTACTCATCCCAATCAATCATCTGTATGAGGGAGAAACCAAATCCCAGTCCAGTATGAGAAGATATCTGAACGTAGTTGTCTTCAAGCTCATGTGTTCTCTGTTGCATATATCCAACTCTCATCATAAAATTCGGTAAAATTGGCTCCGCCATAAAGAGCCACAGAAAGCAAGAATAGAGTAATATTGATTTTTAATCCTTTTAAGTTAAGCACTTACATAGTCCAGTGTGTGGTACAACAGGCATAATTTACAGGGCGAAGCAGAAACCGATCCGTCACTGATGTGTAACTCGCGGCGTGTGTCTCAGCTGCCAGAGCGGAAGTCCGATGATAACGCGCGCTTGAGCGTGAAATGCATTGAAGCGAGGCCTGACCCGCACATTCACAAGACCCTCCAATTTCACTCTGGTAGCTGAGACGCACACCGCGAGTTACACAGCCGTGACCGATCGGTTTCTGCTTCGCCCTGAGCTATAACTTAAGCCTGTTGTACCACACACTGGACTATGTAAGTGCTAAACTTGAAAACGTTGTACACCCTGTACACCCTGTACACCCCGTACATCCCGTACACCCCGTACACCCCGTACACCCCGTACACCCCGTACACCCCGTACACCCCGTACACCCCGTACACCCTGTACACCCCGTACACCCTGTACACCCCGTACACCCTGTACACCCCGTACACCCCGTACACCCCGTACACCCCGTACACCCCGTACACCCTGTACACCCCGTACACCCCGTACACCCCGTACACCCTGTACACCCCGTACACCCCGTACACCCCGTACACCCCGTACACCCCGTACACCCCGTACACCCCGTACACCCTGTACACCCCGTACACCCCGTACACCCTGTACACCCCGTACACCCCGTACACCCCGTACACCCTGTACACCCCGTACACCCCGTACACCCTGTACACCCCGTACACCCCGTACACCCTGTACACCCCGTACACCCTGTACAACCACTTTTACCTACAGGTAAGCCTAGATTAAGGCTTACCTGTAGGTGCTTGAAATATCTCCTAGACCTACACGGTCTAGGAGATATTTGCAAATCGCCGCACGACGATTTCTTCTTTGCATGCGCCGGAGTTAGAAAGGGCACGCTGTGCCGTTTCTAGCTCAGGTCATGCTGTGACTGGCTGCTCCCGCGCGGAGTGACGTCACGTGACTCCAGCCAGTCACAGAGCCGGGAGTTCGTGGCCCCGGAAGAAAGAGGGGTGAAGAATGGACGCTCGCTGCTAGCGAGGAAGACGGGGACATTGCGGGCTTCTCCTCCAGTTAAGTGTCACATAATGGGCTACGATGCAATGTGATGCGATGCGATGCATAGTAGCCCATTATGCTTTACCTTTGCAGGGAAACAAAGAGGAAGTAAAACCCATCGGGGTTTACTTCATCTTCAAGGCTTACTTATAGGTGCTGGAAATATCTCCTAAACCTCCACGGTTTAGGAGATATTTACAATAAAGCCGTGCGCCGATGTCTACGGTGCATGTGCACTTTAGAAAGGGCAGATCGTGCCTTTTCTAAAGGGGTCATGCCGTGATTGGCGGCTCCCGCACGCATGCGTGGGAGGGCGTCACAGAGCCGGAGTTCGCGGCCCCAGAAGGAAGAGGAGTGAAGATGGACGTTCGCTAATAGTGGGGACAGCGGTGACATCGCAGGTTTTGGTTTCAGGTACGTGACACATAATGGGCTACTATGTGATGCGATGCGATGCATAGTAGCCCATTATGCTTTACCTTTGCAGGGAAAAAAGAGGAAGTAAAACCCACCAGGGTTTACTTCCTCTTTAAAAGGATTAAAAAGCAATTTTACACTATTCTTGCTTTCTGTGGCACTTTATGGCGGAGCCAATTTTACAGAATTTTATGATGAGAGTTGGATATATGCAACAGAGAACACATGAGCTTGAAGACAACTACGTTCAGATATCTTCGCATACTGGACTGGGATTTGGTTTCTCCCTCATACGGATGATTGATTGGGATGAGATCCCTGAAGGGGCTAAATCATTGAAACAAGGAGTTTCCTATACTACATGCTTATTGGTCACTTTGTGGCCGAGGTGATCTGGTGAGTGTATTACATTCACTTCGGGTGAAGCACCATTGTATTTGAGAATTTGGAGCACATTGCACTTTAGGAGCACGGTGTTGGAATATTGACCGCAGCATTTTGTTATGGACTTTTAAACGTATTAATTCATTAATTCATTGTGCATTTTAATTATTGCATAACACTGTGTATGAATTTTTGACTTATTAATTATTTATGTCTATTTGCGCCCTTCACAATTATTATTTTATAAGTTATTAGTTATTACTAATTTTAGGTGCAGCAATAGAATATTTAGAGATTTGCATTTGGCGCCACACCCCATCACTTCCCTTCCCTCAAGCTGTGGGAGGGGCCCAGCAGGCTTCACCCAATACAAACTACAGGAGGGGCAGAGACAAGACCAGTGCCCCTGCACAAGGAGAGAGAGCAGCAGTGAGCGGTCTTTATTACCCAATACAGGCAGCCTGCAGAAAACTACAGGAGGGGGCAGAGACAAGACCAGCCCTCCTGCACAAGAAGAGTAAGCAGAGCTGTGGGAGGGGTCCAATGCAAACTACAGGAGGGGGAGGAGACAAGACCAGTCCCCCTGCACAAGGAGAGCGAGCAGAGCTGTGGGAGGGGCCCAGCAGGCTCCACCCACCACACAAAAGGACAGGAGGGGGCGGAGACACGACCAGTCATCCTGCACAAGGAGAGAGCTCAGAGCTGTGGGAGGGGCCCAGCAGGCTCCACCCAATACATACTGCAGAAAACTACAGGAGGGGGAGGAGACAAGACCAGTCCCCCTGCACAAGGAGAGAGAGCAGAGCTGTGGGAGGGGCCCAGCAGGCTCCACCCACCACACAAAAGGACAGGAGGGGGCGGAGACAAGACCAGTCATCCTGCACAAGGAGAGAGCGCAGAGCTGTGGGAGGGGCCCACCAGGCTCCACCCAATACATACTGCAGAAAACTACAGGAGGGGGAGGAGACAAGACCAGTCCCCCTGCACAAGGAGAGAGAGCAGAGCTGTGGGAGGGGCCCACCAGGCTCCACCCAATACATACTGCAGAAAACTACAGGAGGGGGAGGAGACAAGACCAGTCCCCCTGCACAAGGAGAGAGGGCAGCAGTGGGCGGTCTTTATTACAGGAAGTCTCACACTGGATTACTGCACAGATCTGGAGGAAATACACAAATCACACCGAGATTCAGGAAGAAGTCACATGACCCCTGGATTTATTATCCCGGAGTTCCACTTTATGTTCCTGTTACATCGCATTATACCTGAACTCCGCGGCTCCCATAGTTGCACAGCTATGGGGGGTGGGTTAGTCTATTAGACGTCCCAGATACACATTATGTACTTCATACACACAGAACAGGTTTGTCCTCCTCCTCGGAGCGGCAGCAACAAGTTCTGACTCATCACTCCAAATATAAGAGAACTGAAAATTCCGCGTGAAGTCGCAGGCCACACGTCGTCTGCAGGAAACAGAGATATGTGGCCTGGAAAATGTCGAGTCATGCTGGCTGTGCAGCCATTGTGCTGGGAGCGGGAAGATGAGGATGGGGGAGGGGAGGGGGGGGGTATGACGGATGCTGCACACAGCTAATAAACGCAGACAGAACATTCTGCCGAGAGCGATATGTGAGAGTTCACTACTCATCAGTCAGAGCAATGAGAAAACTTTTCTGATTGGCTGCTTTTTAGCTTGTTAAAGTGGACCTGTCAGACTTTACAATTCTCCATCAACACATTCCTGACAAGTCACAGGAAACAGCAATTGTATCACTTACTACAAAACTCAGCTTATTAACCCCTTCAATGCCGGGCTCTTCCACCCCCTATCTGCCCAGGCCAATATTCAGCTGTCACACTTTGAATTAAGGCAGGGCAAAAGGGGCAGCTGCCCTGGGGCCTGTCATTATTATGGGGTCCAAAGCAGCTGCCCCATACTTGCCAACTATCCCAGTTTAAATTCCCTTGTCCCTTGAGGTTGTAGTCCCGTGCTGTGTCCTGACATCTCAGTGTGAAGTTCTGTTACTAATGCTGCCCAGCTCTGCCCTATTGTTGCGTACAGATGACTCACCTGCAGACCCTGTGTTTACATGTCAATACCAACATT
>JBBDGP010005444.1:0-41148 GCA_037952835.1 Lithobates septentrionalis
GATGATGGGAGTAAAAGGAGGAGATGATGGGAGTACAGAGGAGGAGATGATGGGAGTACAGGGGAGGAGATGATGGGAGTACAGGGGAGGAGATGATGGGAGTACAGAGGAGGAGATGATGGGAGTACAGGGGTGGAGATGATAGGACTACAGGGGTGGAGATGATGGGAGTACAGAGGAGGAGATGATGGGAGTACAGGGGAGGAGATGATGGGAGTACAGGGGAGGAGATGATGGGAGTACAGGGGAGGAGATGATGGGAGTAGAGGAGGAGATGATGGGAGTACAGGG
Source organism: Lithobates septentrionalis (assembly GCA_037952835.1). Taxonomy (NCBI): domain Eukaryota; kingdom Metazoa; phylum Chordata; class Amphibia; order Anura; family Ranidae; genus Lithobates; species Lithobates septentrionalis. Next base: position 292 of record JBBDGP010005444.1, read on the forward strand.
GAGGGGATGATGGGAGTACAGGGGAGGAGATGATGGGAGTACAGGGGAGGAGATGATGGGAGTACAGGGGAGGAGATGATGGGAGTACAGAGGAGGAGATGATGGGAGTACAGAGGAGGAGATGATGGAGTACAGGGGAGGAGATGATGGGAGTACAGGGGAGGAGATGATGGGAGTGCAGAGGAGGGGATGATGGGAGTACAGAGGAGGGGATGATGGGAGTACAGGGGAGGTGATGATGGGAGTACAGGGGAGGAGATGATGGGAGTACAGAGGAGGAGATGATGGGAGCACAGAGGGGGAGATGATGGGAGTACAGAGGAGGAGATGATGGAAGTACAGGGGTGGAGATGATGGGAGTACAGGGGAGGAGATGATGGGAGTACAGAGGAGGGGATGATGGGAGTACAGGGGAGGAGATGATGGGAGTACAGGGGAGGGGATGATGGGAGTACAGAGGAGGAGATGATGGGAGTACAGAGGAGGAGATGATGGGAGTACAGAGGAGGAGATGATGGGAGTACAGAGGAGGAGATGATGGGAGTACAGAGGAGGAGATGATGGGAGTACAGAGGAGGGGATTACGGGAGTACAGGGGAGGAGATGATGGGAGTACAGGGGAGGAGATGATGGGAGTACAGAGGAGGAGATGATGGGAGTACAGAGGAGGAGATGATGGGAGTACAGAGGAGGAGGTGATGGGAGTACAGAGGAGGAGATGATGGGAGTAGAGGAGGAGATGATGGGAGTACAGGGGAGGAGATGATGGGAGTACAGAGGAGGAGATGACGGGAGTACAGAGGAGGGATGACGGGAGTACAGGGGAGGAGATGATGGGAGTACAGAGGAGGAGATGATGGGAGTACAGAGGAGGAGATGATGGGAGTACAGAGGAGGAGATGACGGGAGTACAGAGGAGGAGATGACGGGAGTACAGAGGAGGAGATGACGGGAGTACAGAGGAGGAGATGACGGGAGTACAGAGGAGATGATGGGAGTACAGGGGAGGAGATGATGGGAGTACAGGGGAGGAGATGATGGGAGTACAGGGGAGGAGATGATGGGAGTACAGAGGAGGAGATGATGGGAGTACAGGGGTGGAGATGATGGGAGTACAGGGGTGGAGATGATGGAAGTACAGGGGTGGAGATGATGGGAGTACAGGGGAGGGGATGATGGGAGTACAGAGGAGGAGATGATGGGAGTACAGGGGTGGAGATGATGGAAGTACAGGGGTGGAGATGATGGGAGTACAGGGGAGGGGATGATGGGAGTACAGAGGAGGAGATGATGGGAGTACAGAGGAGGAGATGATGGGAGTACAGAGGAGGAGATGATGGGAGTACAGAGGAGGAGATGATGGGAGTACAGAGGAGGAGATGATGGGAGTACAGAGGAGGAGATGATGGGAGTACAGAGGAGGAGATGATGGGAGTACAGAGGAGGAGATGATGGGAGTACAGAGGAGGAGATGATGGGAGTACAGAGGAGGAGATGATGGGAGTACAGAGGAGGAAATGATGGGAGTACAGGGGAGGGGATGATGGGAGTACAGGGGAGGGGATGATGGGAGTACAGAGGAGGAGATGACGGGAGTACAGAGGAGGGGATGACGGGAGTACAGGGGAGGAGATGACGGGAGTACAGAGGAGGAGATGACGGGAGTACAGAGGAGGAGATGACGGGAGTACAGAGGAGGAGATGATGGGAGTACAGAGGAGATGATGGGAGTACAGGGGAGGAGATGATGGGAGTACAGGGGAGGAGATGATGGGAGTACAGAGGAGATGATGGGAGTACAGGGGAGGAGATGATGGGAGTACAGGGGTGGAGATGATGGGAGTACAGGGGAGGAGATGATGGGAGTACAGGGGAGGAGATGATGGGAGTACAGGGGAGGAAATGATGGGAGTACAGGGGAGGGGATGATGGGAGTACAGGGGAGGGGATGATGGGAGTACAGAGGAGGAGATGATGGGAGTACAGAGGAGGAGATGATGGGAGTACAGAGGAGGAAATGATGGGAGTACAGGGGAGGAGATGATGGGAGTACAGAGGAGGAAATGATGGGAGTACAGGGGAGGAGATGATGGGAGTACAGGGGTGGAGATGATGGAAGTACAGGGGTGGAGATGATGGGAGTACAGAGGAGGAGATGATGGGAGTAGAGGAGGAGATGATGGGAGTACAGGGGAGGAGATGATGGGAGTACAGAGGAGGAGATGATGGGAGTACAGGGGAGGAGATGATGGGAGTACAGGGGAGGAGATGATGGGAGTACAGAGGAGGAGATGATGGGAGTACAGAGGAGGAGATGATGGGAGTACAGGGGAGGGGATGATGGGAGTACAGGGGAGGGGATGATGGGAGTACAGAGGAGGAGATGATGGGAGTACAGAGGAGGAGATGATGGGAGTACAGGGGAGGGGATGATGGGAGTACAGGGGAGGGGATGATGGGAGTACAGAGGAGGAGATGATGGGAGTACAGAGGAGGAGATGATGGAAGTACAGAGGAGGAGATGATGGAAGTACAGAGGAGGAGATGATGGGAGTACAGAGGAGGAGATGATGGGAGTACAGAGGAGGGGATGATGGGAGTGTAGTAGGATGATGATGATGATGATGGTGATGAGGACAGTAGGGGTGATGATGATGATGAGGGGGAGGAGGAGGAGGAGGACAGTAGGGGTGATGATGATGATGATGATGGGAGTGTAGTAGGATGATGATGATGAGGAGGAGGAGGAGGAGGACAGTAGGGGTGATGATGATGATGATGATGATGATGGGAGTGTAGTAGGATGATGATGAGGAGGAGGAGGAGGACAGTAGGGGTGATGGTGATGATGATGATGATGAGGACAGTAGGGGTGATGATGATAGGAGTGTAGTAGGATGATGATGAGGAGGAGGAGGAGGAGGACAGTAGGGGTGATGATGATGATGATGGGAGTGTAGTAAGAGGAGAAGGAGGACAGTAGAGGTGATGATGATAGGAGTGTAGTAGGATGATGATGAGGAGGAGGAGGACAGTAGGGGTGATGATGATGATGATGATGATGGGAGTGTAGTAAGAGGAGGAGGAGGAGGAGGAGGAGGAGGAGGAGGAGGACAGTAGAGGTGATGATGATAGGAGTGTAGTAGGATGATGATGAGGAGGAGGAGGACAGTAGGGGTGATGATGATGATGATGATGGGAGTGTAGTAGGATGATGATGAGGAGGAGGAGGAGGACAGTAGGGGTGATGGTGATGATGATGATGAGGACAGTAGGGGTGATGATGATAGGAGTGTAGTAGGATGATGAGGAGGAGGAGGAGGAGGACAGTAGGGGTGATGGTGATGATGATGATGAGGACAGTAGGGGTGATGATGATAGGAGTGTAGTAGGATGATGATGAGGAGGAGGAGGAGGAGGACAGTAGGGGTGATGATGATGATGATGATGATGATGATGGGAGTGTAGTAAGAGGAGGAGGAGGACAGTAGAGGTGATGATGATAGGAGTGTAGTAGGATGATGAGGAGGAGGAGGAGGACAGTAGGGGTGATGATGATGATGATGATGATGATGATGATGATGATGGGAGTGTAGTAAGAGGAGGAGGAGGAGGAGGAGGAGGACAGTAGAGGTGATGATGATAGGAGTGTAGTAGGATGATGATGAGGAGGAGGAGGACAGTAGGGGTGATGATGATGATGATGATGATGATGGGAGTGTAGTAGGAGGAGGAGGAGGAGGAGGAGGACAGTAGGGATGATGATGATGATGGTGATGAGGACAGTAGGGATGATGATGGTGATGAGGACAGTAGGGGTGATGATGATGATGATGATGATGGGAGCTGTAGTAAGAGGAGGAGGAGGACAGTAGAGGTGATGATGATAGGAGTGTAGTAGGATGATGATGAGGAGGAGGAGGACAGTAGGGGTGATGATGATGATGATGATGGGAGTGTAGGAGGAGGAGGAGGAGGAGGAGGAGGAGGAGGAGGAGGACAGTAGGGATGATGATGATGATGGTGATGAGGACAGTAGGGATGATGATGGTGATGAGGACAGTAGGGGTCGCTCTCGCGGACTCCACATATAATAAGCTCCTCCTCTCTCTCTCTTCTCTTCTGTCTCCGGACACTTTGTATCTTCTTTGGTGACGTCATGTTGGGGGGCGGAGATTTCCTCTCCCGGCATCCCCCGCGCTCTGATCTCTGCAGACTCAGAGATGAGGGAGGAATGGAGACAGGTGAGAGACATTCGCGGGACTTCCCCTCCGGGTGACACCGCACAGTGTATGCGGGATGGGGGGGCACACGGGGGTTTTTTATGGGATATGATAATGTGGAAGGTACTCAGCCTCCCCCCCTCCCCCTCAGCATACCACCCCTCAAGTATTGTACTGGGACAGGCACGGTAATTTACTGATGTTGGACTGGCATAAGCACAGTATTTGTACTGGGATGGGTACAGTGTTGGATTGAGACGGGCACAGTGTTGGACTGGGATGGGTACAGTGTTGGATTGAGACGGGCACAGTGTTGGACTGGTATTGTACTGGCGCGGGCACAGTGTTGGACTTGTACGGGCACAGTATTGGACTGGGATTGGACTGGCATGGGCACAGTATTGGACTGGTATTGTACTGGCGCAGGCACAGTGTTAGACTGGGTTTGGCACAGTGTTGGACTGGGATTGGCACAGTGTTGGACTGGCACGGGCACAGTATTGGACTGGGATGGGTACAGTTTTGCATTGAGACAGGCACAGTGTTGGACTGGTATTGGACTGGGACAGGCACAGTGTTGGACTGCCATGGGCACAGTATTGGACTAGGATTGGCACAGTGTTGGACTGGTATTGTACTGGCGCGGGCACAGTGTTGGACTTGTACGGGCACAGTATTGGACTGGGATGGGCACAGTGTTAGACTGGTATTGGACTGGCATGAGCACAGTATTGGATTGAGACGGGCACAGTGTTGGACTGGTAATGGACTGGCACGGGCACAGTATTGGACTGGGACAGGCACAGTGTTGGACTGGTATTTTACTGGACAGGCACAGTGTTGGACTGGTATTTTACTGGGACAGGCACAGTGTTGGACTGGTATTTTACTGGGACGGGCACAGTGTTGGACTGGCACGGGCACAGTGTTGGACTGGCACGGGCACAGTGTTGGACTGGGAAAGGCATAGTGTTGGACTGGGATGGGCACAATAATGGACTGGCATGGGCACAGTATTGTACTGGGACATGCACAGTATTGGACTGGGATTGGCACAGTGTTGGACTGGTATTGTACTGGGGCGGGCACAGTGTTGGACTGGTATTGTACTGGGGGCGTGCACAGTGTTGGACTGGTATTTTACTGGCATGGGCAAAGTATTGGACTGGGACTGGCACAGTGTTGGACTGGTATTGTACTGGGACAGGCACAGTATTGGACTGGGACTGGCCTAGTGTTGGACTGGTATTGTACTGGGACGGGCACAGTGTTGGACTGGTATTGTACTGGGACAGGCACAGTATTGGACTGGGACAGGCACAGTGTTGGACTGGTATTGTACAGGGACAGGCACAGTATTGGACTGGGACAGGCACAGTGTTGGACTGGTATTGTACTGGGACAGGCACAGTGTTGGACTCGGACAAGCACAGTGTTGGACTGGTATTGTACTGGGACAGGCACAGTATTGGATTGGGACTGGCCCAGTGTTGGACTGGTATTGTACTTGGACGGGCCCAGTGTTGGACTGGTATTGTACTGGGACGGGCCCAGTGTTGGACTGGTATTGCACTGGGACGGGCCCAGTGTTGGACTGGTATTGCACTGGGACGGGCCCAGTGTTGGACTGGTATTGCACTGGGACGGGCCCAGTGTTGGACTGGTATTGTACTGGGACGGGCCCAGTGTTGGACTGGTATTGCACTGGGACGGGCCCAGTGTTGGACTGGTATTGTACTGGGACGGGCCCAGTGTTGGACTGGTATTGTACTGGGACGGGCCCAGTGTTGGACTGGTATTGTACTGGGACGGGCCCAGTGTTGGACTGGTATTGTACTGGGACGGGCCCAGTGTTGGACTGGTATTGTACTGGGACGGGCCCAGTGTTGGACTGGTATTGTACTGGGACGGGCCCAGTGTTGGACTGGTATTGTACTGGGACGGGCCCAGTGTTGGACTGGTATTGTACTGGGACGGGCCCAGTGTTGGACTGGTATTGTACTGGGACGGGCCCAGTGTTGGACTGGTATTGTACTGGGACGGGCCCAGTGTTGGACTGGTATTGTACTGGGACGGGCCCAGTGTTGGACTGGTATTGTACTGGGACGGGCCCAGTGTTGGACTGGTATTGTACTGGGACGGGCCCAGTGTTGGACTGGTATTGTACTGGGACGGGCCCAGTGTTGGACTGGTATTGTACTGGGACGGGCCCAGTGTTGGACTGGTATTGTACTGGGACGGGCCCAGTGTTGGACTGGTATTGTACTGGGACGGGCCCAGTGTTGGACTGGTATTGTACTGGGACGGGCCCAGTGTTGGACTGGTATTGTACTGGGACGGGCCCAGTGTTGGACTGGTATTGTACTGGGACGGGCCCAGTGTTGGACTGGTATTGTACTGGACGGGCCCAGTGTTGGACTGGTATTGTACTGGGACGGGCCCAGTGTTGGACTGGTATTGTACTGGGACGGGCCCAGTGTTGGACTGGTATTGTACTGGGACGGGCCCAGTGTTGGACTGGTATTGTACTGGGACGGGCCCAGTGTTGGACTGGTATTGTACTGGGACGGGCCCAGTGTTGGACTGGTATTGTACTGGGACGGGCCCAGTGTTGGACTGGTATTGTACTGGGACGGGCCCAGTGTTGGACTGGTATTGTACTGGGACGGGCCCAGTGTTGGACTGGTATTGTACTGGGACGGGCCCAGTGTTGGACTGGTATTGTACTGGGACGGGCCCAGTGTTGGACTGGTATTGTACTGGGACGGGCCCAGTGTTGGACTGGTATTGTACTGGGACGGGCACAGTGTTGGACTGGGACTGGCCCAGTGTTGGACTGGTATTGTACTTGGACTGGCCCAGTGTTGGACTGGTATTGTACTTGGACGGGCCCAGTGTTGGACTGGTATTGTACTGGGACGGGCCCAGTGTTGGACTGGTATTGTACTGGGACGGGCCCAGTGTTGGACTGGTATTGTACTGGGACGGGCCAGTGTTGGACTGGTATTGTACTGGGACAGGCACAGTATTGTACTGGGACGGGCCCAGTGTTGGACTGGTATTGTACTGGGACGGGCACAGTGTTGGACTGGTATTGTACTGGGACGGGCACAGTGTTGGACTGGTATTGTACTGGGACGGGCACAGTGTTGGACTGGTATTGTACTGGGACGGGCCCAGTGTTGGACTGGTATTGTACTGGGACGGGCCCAGTGTTGGACTGGTATTGTACTGGGACGGGCCCAGTGTTGGACTGGTATTGTACTGAGACGGGCCCAGTGTTGGACTGGTATTGTACTGGGACGGGCCCAGTGTTGGACTGGTATTGTACTGAGACGGGCCCAGTGTTGGACTGGTATTGTACTGGGACGGGCCCAGTGTTGGACTGGTATTGTACTGGGACGGGCCCAGTGTTGGACTGGTATTGTACTGGGACGGGCCCAGTGTTGGACTGGTATTGTACTGGGACGGGCACAGTGTTGGACTGGTATTGTACTGGGATGAGCACAGTGTTGGACGGGCACAGTGTTGGACTGGTATTATACTGGGACGGGCCCAGTGTTGGACTGGTATTGTACTGGGACGGGCACAGTGTTGGACTGGTATTGTACTGGGACGGGCACAGTGTTGGACTGGTATTGTACTGGGACGGGCACAGTGTTGGACTGGTATTGTACTGGGACGGGCCCAGTGTTGGACTGGTATTGTACTGGGACGGGCCCAGTGTTGGACTGGTATTGTACTGGGACGGGCACAGTGTTGGACTGGTATTGTACTGGGACGGGCACAGTATTGGACTGGGACTGGCCCAGTGTTGGACTGGTATTGTACTGGGACGGGCACAGTGTTGGACTGGTATTGTACTGGGACGGGCACAGTGTTGGACTGGTATTGTACTGGGACGGGCACAGTGTTGGACTGGTATTGTACTGGGACGGGCACAGTGTTGGACTGGTATTGTACTGGGACGGGCACAGTGTTGGACTGGTATTGTACTGGGACGGGCACAGTGTTGGACTGGTATTGTACTGGGACGGGCACAGTGTTGGACTGGTATTGTACTGGGACGGGCACAGTGTTGGACTGGTATTGTACTGGGACGGGCACAGTGTTGGACTGGGACTGGCCTAGTGTTGGACTGGTATTGTACTGGGACGGGCACAGTGTTGGACTGGTATTGGACTGGGACGGGCACAGTGTTGGACTGGTATTGGACTGGGACGGGCACAGTGTTGGACTGGTATTGTACTGGGACAGGCACAGTGTTGGACTGGTATTGTACTGGGACGGGCACAGTGTTGGACTGGTATTGTACTGGGACGGGCACAGTGTTGGACTGGTATTGTACTGGGACGGGCACAGTGTTGGACTGGTATTGTACTGGGACGGGCACAGTGTTGGACTGGCATTGTACTGGGACGGGCCCAGTGTTGGACTGGCATTGTACTGGGACGGGCACAGTGTTGGACTGGTATTGTACTGGGACGGGCACAGTGTTGGACTGGGACTGGCCTAGTGTTGGACTGGTATTGTACTGGGACGGGCACAGTGTTGGACTGGGACTGGCCTAGTGTTGGACTGGTATTGTACTGGGACGGGCACAGTGTTGGACTGGGACTGGCCTAGTGTTGGACTGGTATTGGACTGGGACACCTACCATTCAGCCAGAGGGGGACAGTTTCATGCCACGACCGTCATGTTTTGTTTGCCAGCGGTTGCAGCCGGTTTGGCGCGGTGTGCTGAGTTGAGTGGCGGTTCTGACCGTCATTCTCACTCCATTAAAGCCAATTGGACCACAACTGCGAGAGGAAGTCACTTTTTCTCATTTTGTGTCTGGAAGGTGAATGAAATCTTCTCTTCCTCTTTTTGTCGGCTCGCCGGGTGTCATGCGAGTTCTTTTTTCCGAAAGTCAGATTGCAGGTTGGTCACGTGGGAGCTGACTAACCCTTTACACCCTGGGTGTGGGGGAGGGGGTGAGTGGTTCCTCTCTGTTCGGGTCATAGTAGAAACTTTGCTTGAAGAAAATAAATCGCACCAAAAGCCCATTCCAAACCGAGAAAATGGGCGGCCGCCAGCGTCCTTCACAACCGATGAGTGGTCAGTTGTCATCGGGGTTCCCGCTGTCAGCTGAATATAACTAGAATTGCTGGGAATGGAAAAAAAAACGGGGGGGGGGGGGGGTCCCCTTTCCTCAATCCGTACCGGGCCCTTCGGGTCACATCAAAATGTTTAAAGAAAAAAAGTCATGGAGTCCCCTAGAAAAATCTATCCCAGACCCCTATCCAAGCATGCAGGCCAGGAAAGGGAGGGGGATACACCCCCCCCAATGTGGAACCATACCAGACCACATGCCCTCCACAGGTTAAAAGGGGCTCCATGACTCTGATAAGCCCCCCCTCCTGCAAACCACCAGCCAGGGTTGTAGGGAAGAGGCCCTTGTCCTCATCAACACGGGGCCAAGGTGCTTTGGCACAGCACCCCCCATGTTGTGGGCATGTGGCCTGGTGTGGTTCAGAAGGGGGGGGCTTGCTTGTCCCCCCCCCCCCCCACCCCCTTTTTTCTGGCCTGTTGGACTGCATGCTCGGATAAGGGTCTGGTATGGATTTTGGGGGGGACCCCCACGCCATTTAGAAAAAAAAATGGATGTGGGGTTCCCCTTAAAACCCATACCAGACACTAAGGGCTGTTTTTTTTTTCCTAATTTTTTATATGCCGGCAATTCTTTTTAGATTCAGCTGTCAGCGGGGAACCCCACTGTCGGCTGATGACTCATCCGTTGTCAAGGACGCGGCGGCCGCCTGCTCCTTAACAACCATGACAGCTCCTGTCAAATGTAATCTAAATGTCAGATGTCTAATGTAATCCACATTTCAAATAAAATCTAAATGTAGCTTTTAATGGTCTATGGCAGGCTGCGGCGTTTAGGGACCCAATGCGTTCAGGGACGAATGTTCGGAACGCAGAAGAGTTGTGTGCAGTGGGACCGAAAGGGAGCAGATAAGAGGAATGTGCTGATAGAATATACATTGAATATTTCCTCGTACAATGGATGATGTCAGAGTGTACAGTGAGGGGAAAAAGTACCGTATTTGATCGGCTGTTGATTTTGTACATTTGCAAAGAAACGATCGTCTATAATTTTATTGGTCGGTTTATTATAACAGTGAGAGAATAACAACAAAAATATCCAGAAAAACACATTTCATAAAAGTTATAAACTGATTTGCATTTTAATGAGTGAAATAAGTATTTGACCCCCTTCACCAAACATGACTTGTTAGTTGGTGGAGAAACCCTTGTTGGTGATCACAGAGGTCAGACGTTTCTTGGAGTTGGCCTCCAGGTTTGCACACATATCAGGAGGGATTTTGTCCTCTTTGCAGATCCTCTCCAAGTCATTAAGGTTTCCAGGCTGACGTTTGGTAACTCGAACCTTCAGCTCCCTCCACATATTTTCTATGGGATTAAGGTCTGGAGACTGGCTAGGCCACTCCAGGACCTTAATGTGCTTCTTCTTGAGCCGCTGGAATACCCATCCATGACCCATCTTCAATGCCCTGGCCGAGGGAAGGAAGTTCTCATTCAAGATTTGATGGTACATGGCTCTGTCCATCGTCCCTTTGATGCGGTGAAGTTGTCCTGTCCCCTTAGGAGAACCCCCCCCCCAAAGCATAATGTCTCCTCCTCCATGTATGATGGTGGGGGATGGTGTTCTTGGGGTCATAGGACCTCCATGTATGACGGTGGGGGATGGTGTTCTTGGGGTCATAGGACCTCCATGTATGACGGTGGGGGATGGTGTTCTTGGGGTCATAGGACCTCCATGTATGACAGTGGGGGATGGTATTCTTGGGGTCATAGGACCTCCATCTATGACGGTGGGGGATGGTGTTCTTGGGGTCATAGGACCTCCATGTATGACAGTGGGGGATGGTATTCTTGGGGTCATAGGACCTCCATGTATGATGGTGGGGGATGGTGTTCTTGGGGTCATATGACCTCCATGTATGACGGTGGGGGATGGTGTTCTTGGGGTCATAGGACCTCAATGTATGACGGTGGGGGATGGTGTTCTTGTGGTCATAGGACCTCCATGTATGACGGTGGGGGATGGTGTTCTTGGGGTCATAGGACCTCCATGTATGACGGTGGGGGATGGTGTTCTTGGGGTCATAGGACCTCCATGTATGACGGTGGGGGATGGTGTTCTTGGGGTCATAGGACCTCCATGTATGACGGTGGGGGATGGGGTTCTTGGGGTCATAGGACCTCCATGTATGACGGTGGGGGATGGTGTTCTTGGGGTCATAGGACCTCCATGTATGACGGTGGGGGATGGGGTTCTTGGGGTCATAGGACCTCCATGTATGACGGTGGGGGATGGGGTTCTTGGGGTCATAGGACCTCCATGTATGACGGTGGGGGATGGTGTTCTTGGGGTCTTAGGACCTCCATGTATGGCGGTGGGGGATGGTGTTCTTGGGGTCATAGGACCTCCATGTATGACGGTGGGGGGATGGTGTTCTTGGGGTCTTTAGCAGCATTCCTCCTCCTCCTCCAAACACGGCGAGTTGAGTTGATGCCAAAGATCTCGATTTTGGTCTCCTCTGATCACAACACTTTCCCCCAGTTCTCCTCGGAATCATTCGATGTTCATTAGTAATCCTCAGACGGACCTGTACATGTGATTTCCTGAGCAGGGGGACCTTGCGGGGGCTGCAGGATTTCAGTCCTTCACGGTGTAGTGTGTTACCGATTGTTTTCTTGGTGACTATGGTCCCAGCTGAGATCATTGACAAGATTCTCCCGTGTAGTTCTGGGCTGATTCCTCACCGTTCTCATGATCATTGAACCTCCACGAGGTGAGATCTTGTATGGAGCCCCAGACCGAGGGAGATCGATCGTTATTTTGTGTTTCTTCCATTTGTGAATAATCCCACCAACTGTTGTCACCCTCTCACCAAGCTTGGCGATGGTCTTGTAGCCCATTCCATAATAAACAAAAAATGTGTAGCGCTGTTATGACAAGATACCTTAAACTAATAAGTTAAAAAGGCCTATACCCAAAGTGTTTGAGTAGACGAAACGCGTCGGGAGGACTCCACTGCCGCCCCTTTTTACGTACAAGCGCTTTTTATCTACTTCATCATGTAAGTGTATTTCTTTTTATTTTAATAAATACGGTGTCTACGGTATCACACTATGTAGTCCCTTCTTGTGCCTTTTATGAACCCTGCGTGGAGAGATCCAGTAATACCTATGGAGAAGATGCATCATTAGAACAGCCCCTTTCAATATCTCCAGGCTGCCAAGATCTTCTCACCATTGCCAGGGTGCAATAAAAGCTGGTTTGACCCTAACAGTATATGCTGTTTTTGGGTTCAAACCCTCCGGTAAGCCCCCATCTATTACATCTAAGCGCACTGCATGTTTTTGAAGACACAGTGGTGAATAGTGTGGTTCATAGATGGAACATCCAACATCCAATTTACTGATGAGACTTTTTAAGTGGCTGCAGAATATTATCCTCTGAGACTTTTTCTGCTGTATGCTGGTGAAGGCGCTCCTCACCTCACGTTTTGGGTAGTGACCCATCCAGTCCCAACTTACTGACTGTCCATTTGACACATTTTTTATTTCCAGTTTGATTTTATATGTGCTACCTTTATTGGTGTTTATTACACTTTGGGTATAGGCCTTTTTAACTTATTAGTTTAAGGTATCTTGTCATAACAGCGCTACACATTTTTTGTTTATTATCTATTTACGTGGCAACGATTCTAGTTGTGGTGTTAGCTGCTTATATCTTCCTGACTATTCAGAGTAAGCGCAAATCTATTGGCATGAATTTTGTTGTAGCCCATTCCAGCCTTGTGTAGGTCTACAATCTTCTCCCCGACATCCTTGGACAGCTCTTTGGTCTTGGCCATGGTGGAGAGATTGGAATCCAACTGATTGATTACTTCTGTGGACAGGTGTCTTCTATACAGGTAACAAGCTGAGATTAGGAGCACTCCCTATAAGAGCCCTTGCACACTGGGGCGGGGGGCGGCGTCGGCGGTAAAACGCCGCTATTATTAGCGGCGTTTTACCGTCGGTATGCGGCCGCTAGCGGGGCAGTTTTACCCCCCGCTAGCGGCCGAGAAAGGGTTAAATACCACCGCAAAGCGCCTCTGCAGAGGCGCTTTGCCAACGGTATAGCCGCGCCGTCCCATTGATTTCAATGGGCAGGAGCGGTAAAGGAGCGGTATACACACCGCTCCGAAGATGCGGCTAGCAGGACTTTTTTTACCGTCCTGCCAGCGCATCGCTCCCTCGGGGCTTGCACACTGGAATGAAAGCAGCAGCACTTTCTGGGCGGTTTGCAGGCGCTATTATTAGCGCAATAGCGCCTGCAAACCGCCCCAGTGTGCAAGGGCTCTTATGGCCCGTACGACCGATCGTACGACTGTTCTCGCTTAAAAGTCGCAAGTAGAAATTGAATAGCTAAATAAAGTCACGAAAATTCTCGTACGACAGACAAAAAAAATGGGAAGTGATGTCACGTGTTGTAATGTATTTGTATTGTATTTTCTGACGACAACTATACTGACTAAACGAAAATCGTACGATCTGGAATCGTACGAGGAAAATTTTCGTGCATGTCCGATCGAATAATATCGGATGAACGGTCGTGATCGGCTGTCGAAAGTAGTGTACACACAATCCGAATATCGTACGATCCTTCCTCGGACGACCGTTTTCGTACGATATTCGGATCGTGTGTACGGGCCATTAGAGAGAGAGAAGAGTGCTCCTAATCTCAGCTCGTTACCTGTATAGAAGACACCTGGGAGCCAGAAATCTTGCTGATTGATCGGGGATCAAATACTTATTTCACTCATTAAAATGCAAATCAATTTATAACTTTTTGGAAATGCGTTTTTATGGATATTTTTGTTTTGTCTCTCACAGTTATAATAAACCGACCAATAAAATTATAGACTGATTGTTTCTTTGTCAGTGGGCGAATGTACAAAATCAGCAGCCGATCAAATACTTTTTTCCATTCGCTGTATATAGAATATATAATGGATGATGTCAGAGTGTAGATAGAATGTATAATGGATGATGTCAGAGTGTAGATAGAATGTATAATGGATGATGTCAGAGTGTAGATAGAATGTATAATGGATGATGTCAGAGTGTAGATAGAATGTATAATGGATGATGTCAGAGTGTAGATAGAATGTATAATGGATGATGTCAGAGTGTAGATAGAATGTAGAATGGATGATGTCAGAGTGTAGATAGAATGTAGAATGGATGATGTCATTGATGTTCTCTGTGCCGGATCTCATTCTCCGCCCTCTAACATCACAGTTCAGAATTGTGACGTTTTGGGGAGCGTCCTCTACCTCTTTTTGCCTCCAAATGTAACATCCTGACAAATTCTGCAGCAAATATCGGTCACAAGCTGACCTTTCCGGTCACATCACATGGATTGGATGGAACCATCTGACATGATAAAAAATAATGAGGTTCTGATTTGTGCAACAATCGCTACTTTCATTCTGCTGCAGAATTTCGGCGGCGGCGGCCGTGTGTCGCAGATTGCGGGATCGGCTGTCATGTGATCAGACACTTATCTAAATCTCCTGACCCAAATTCTGTTCTCCTCATGTGACAGATCCAGATTGTCTCTTTATTACTGTATAATGATTGGGGCGCCCCCCCTCCCCCATCCCTTCACCCGGTGAGATGTTCGATGAGTGTTTGGTCACTGGTGCAGATCTGGCAAAGTGTTGGGAGGAAATGTGCCGTATTCGGTGATCACCACCAATTACCATGAAGTCTGTGTGCAACCAGGAGACAATTTATCTGCCGAAAAAAAAAAAAAAAAAGTTTTTTAGAGTATAGAATTTCGATTTATTTGGTACTATTTGCTGTTATTGGTAATTTTATTGTGTCTTGTTCCATTCGTTATTGTGATCTTGTGTTGTCTTTGTTGACTGTAATTTTATCGCAGTCATTTCCATTTGGGATTTATAAATTATTCTGAATCTGACTCTGAAAACCGCAGATCAGCAGTTTGCCAAAATCTCATGATATCAGATCGGTCATATCGGTGGGGATGTTCAGTCATTATGGATTTTAGTGCATAAAATTTTTCCTTTTGTTGTGATAAACTTAGGGAGTTAGGTCAAGTACAGCTTGGGCTGAGGAGCTTAGGTTGTGGTTGAGGTTAGCGTTGAGCAAAGTTTGGTTAGGTTAGGGTTGAGTTTTGGGGGTTGGGTTAGGGTTGAGTTTTGGGGGTTGGATTATGGTTGGGTTGAGTGGGGTTGGGTTGGGGTTGAGTTTTTGGGGTTGGGTTGAGGGGGGTTAGGTTAGGGTTGACTTTTGGATGTTGGGTTAGGGTTGAGTTTTGGGGGTTGGATTATGGTTGGGTTAAGGGGTGTTAGGTTAGGGTTGAGTTTTGGGGGTTGGGTTAGGGTTGAGTCTTGGGGGTTGGGTTAGGGTTGAGTTTTGGAGGTTCGGTTAGGGTTGACGGAGGTTGGATTACGGTTGGGTTGAGTTTTGGGGGTTGGGTTAGGGTTGAGTTTTGGGGGTTGGGTTAGGGTTGAGTTTTGGGGGTTGGGTTAGGGTTGGGTTTTGGGGGTTGGGTTAGGGTTGGGTTTTGGGGGTTGGATTACGGTTGGGTTTTGGGGGTTGGGTTGAGGGGGTTAGGTTAGGGTTGAGTTTTGGGTTAGGGTTGATTTTTGGGGGTTGGGTTGAGGGGGGTTGGGGTTCCTTTTTGGGGGTTGGGTTAGGGTTGAGTTTTGGGGGTTGGATTACGGTTGGGTTGAGGGGGGTTAGGTTAGGGTTGAGTTTTGGGGGTTGAGTTAGGGTTGAGTTTTGCAGGTTGGGTTGAGGGAGGTTAGGTTAGGGTTGAGTTTTGGGGGTTGGGTTAGGGTTGAGTTTTGGGGTTTGGGTTGAGGGGGGTTGGGGTTGCTTTTTGGGGGTTGGGTTAGGGTTGAGTTTTGGGGGTTGGATTACGGTTGGGTTGAGGGGGGTTAGGTTAGGGTTGAGTTTTGGGGGTTGGGTTGAGGGAGGTTAGGTTAGGGTTGAGTTTTGGGGTTGGATTACGGTTGGGTTGAGGGGGGTTAGGTTAGGGTTCTGCTGAGGAGGGTGAGATTAGCGGCGATGTGCTGGAGTGACGCTGAGTGAGGAAATCTCTACCTCGTGCCTCCGCAGTGGGTGATGGGAGGAGGATCGCCCTGAGTTCTAGGAAATGTTTCTTCTGAGACGTATTGCAACAAATGTTACAACATGAGGAAGGAATAAAGCCTGACTCTGACCAAACGTCTGAGATGGGGGAAGAATTCCTGGGAGCTGTGCAGGCTTAGTGACAGTTATTTGGGGGGGTCAGAGCCACCTCGGGGGGGGTTACCTGTCTGTGGTCAGTGTGCGCAGAGGATGGCATCCATGACAGACCCCCCGGAGTGCCTTCTAATCTCCTCTTCTGATTTACATTGTATGTAGGAGCGATTAATCCTCAGCCACAAAACAGTTGTGTGACCATCCCTGAGCTCCGCTTATTGTTAGGTTGGGGTTACACCTGTGTCTAATCTCACCGCTCCTCCGAAAAGTGATCTGCGTTCAGATTGCTTTTCAGAGATATCTGACAGGCGGGGAGGTGAGGTGAGGATAGGTGAGGGGAATCGAGGGGAGTCATAGTAACTGAAGATGAGGTGAGGGTAGGGGAAATGGCGGTGGATGGAGGTGAATGAATGGTGGTGGATGGCGGTGGATGGAGGTAATGGTGGTGGATATGGTGGATGGAGGTGGATGGAGGTAATGGCGGTGGATGGGGGTAATGTGGATGGGGGTGGATGGGGGGTTGATGGTGGTGGATGGGGGTTGATGGCGGTGCCCACATGCTGAAAAGCTATGCAGAATGTTGTGACATGAATGTGACCCACAAGTGAATGTGGCGTGCCGCACCCCTCACCCCTCACACGTCTTCTATAACATGTGGTTGTTCACATAAAAACAGGCAGAGAGGAGAAATCGCCATTCCGCTCCTGCCCCCCGGGGGGCGCTGTTGGCTGTCATTCTAAAGCACAGGTGAGTCTTCAGGCTGTACAATCTCAGAGGACAAAGGTGAACATGTCATGTTTTCCAGCGGCATCTTCCGGGGATTTTCCCGTCCTGAGGAGATGAATTGAAGTGAAGAATCTATACAGCCCATAGACTGGAAGATCAGGAGGAGTCTGTGTATGAAGCCTGTGCTTGTCCTGAACTGAGCAGCAGCATGCGTACAGTGAAAGCATCACTGCCTTTTCTCTAGGCAGTCTCTAGTCTTCTCTTGTCACATGGAGGCAGTCTCTAGTCTTCTCTTGTCACATGGAGGCAGTCTCTAGTCTTCTCTTGGGACATGGAGGCAGTCTCTAGTCTTCTCTTGGGACATGGAGGCAGTCTCTAGTCTTCTCTTGTCACATGGAGGCAGTCTCTAGTCTTCTCTTGTTACATGGAGGCAGTCTCTAGTCTTCTCTTGATACATGGAGGCAGTCTCTAGTCTTCTCTTGTCACATGGAGGCAGTCTCTAGTCTTCTCTTGTTACATGGAGGCAGTCTCTAGTCTTCTCTTGTCACATGGAGGCAGTCTCTAGTCTTCTCTTGGGACATGGAGGCAGTCTCTGGTCTTCTCTTGGGACATGGAGGCAGTCTCTGGTCTTCTCTTGGGACATGGAGGCAGTCTCTAGTCTTCTCTTGTCACATGGAGGCAGTCTCTGGTCTTCTCTTGTCACATGGAGGCAGTCTCTGGTCTTCTCTTGTCACATGGAGGCAGTCTCTGGTCTTCTCTTGTCACATGGAGGCAGTCTCTGGTCTTCTCTTGTCACATGGAGGCAGTCTCTGGTCTTCTCTTGTCACATGGAGGCAGTCTCTGGTCTTCTCTTGTCACATGGAGGCAGTCTCTGGTCTTCTCTTGTCACATGGAGGCAGTCTCTGGTCTTCTCTTGTCACATGGAGGCAGTCTCTGGTCTTCTCTTGTCACATGGAGGCAGTCTCTGGTCTTCTCTTGTCACATGGAGGCAGTCTCTAGTCTTCTCTTGTCACATGGAGGCAGTCTCTGGTCTTCTCTTGTCACATGGAGGCAGTCTCTAGTCTTCTCTTGTCACATGGAGGCAGTCTCTGGTCTTCTCTTGTCACATGGAGGCAGTCTCTAGTCTTCTCTTGTCACATGGAGGCAGTCTCTAGTCTTCTCTTGTCACATGGAGGCAGTCTCTAGTCTTCTCTTGTCACATGGAGGCAGTCTCTAGTCTTCTCTTGTCACATGGAGGCAGTCTCTAGTCTTCTCTTGTCACATGGAGGCAGTCTCTGGTCTTCTCTTGTCACATGGAGGCAGTCTCTGGTCTTCTCTTGTCACATGGAGGCAGTCTCTGGTCTTCTCTTGGGACATGGAGGCAGTCTCTGGTCTTCTCTTGGGACATGGAGGCAGTCTCTGGTCTTCTCTTGGGACATGGAGGCAGTCTCTGGTCTTCTCTGGTTGTCTTTTGGATTACTGCCATCATCATCAACAGTCTCCTGTAACATTGTAACATTGTAACATTGTAGCATTCTCTAGAATTCTCTTGTAATTTGGTATTGGTCACTTGCTGTCTCTAATCATTTCTTGAAACATTTTAGCCCTTATGGCCGTATCCTCCAGTATTCTTTTCTGACACTCTAGCAGTCTCTGGTAATATGCGGGCAAGTGTCTGTCACGGGACATGATGGTGGCCAAAGCCGGTTTCTTGTGCAAACTTTGGGGATATAAATAAGTTTGAAGATATTTATAGCAATGTTATCAGAATTGTATTTATTTTATAAGGGGGGGGGGGGGGGGAGAGAATGGAGAGCGAACAAAAAACATTAAATTACAAATGAACACAAAAAAAATCAGAAAAAAATTCAGCTGAAAATACGTTCTCCTTTTCTCCTTTCTGTGGAGCGTTCCCGGATTCTTCAAGATGACCCAAAATCCTCACGTTGAACTGAGAATAACCCCCCACCCCCCCCCCCGGGCGGAGTTCCCCTTCTGTGAGATGTTAGTAATCAGAGATGAGATCCGGGAAGAGGAAGTTGTGGGTTTTTCATGGATGACCTTTTATACGGTGAGGATTCCCATTCCCAGCTCTGAGTATCGGATCTGCGTCAGTCTGGATTCCAGAGGCGATTCTGCGATTCTTAGGCCGCTTTCCGCCATAATTCTGCATATCGGCCGGATTGGTGACATTGTCGGTTTATACTTTAATTGTTGTGGAGGATTTGTTCCAGGTTGTACCATCGGATTGTATGGTGTGTGTGATCTACACTTCCCGCACATCCACATCCCCTACATGTGGGGAAGTGCGGAAGGTGCGAAGGCGCGGGACGGTTAGAAGGTGCGACGGTTAGAGGGTGCGAAGGCGCGGGACGGTTAGAGGGTGCGAAGGCGCGGGACAGTTAGAGGGTGCGAAGGCGTGGGATGGGTAAAGAGTGCGAAGGGATGGTTAGAGGGTGCGAAGGCGCGGGACAGTTAGAGGGTGCGAAGGCGTGGGATGGGTAAAGAGTGCGAAGGGATGGTTAGAGGGTGCGAAGGCGCGAGACGGTTAGAGGGTGCGAAGGCGCGGGACAGTTAGAGGGTGCGAAGGCGTGGGATGGGTAAAGAGTGCGAAGGGATGGTTAGAGGGTGCGAAGGCGCAGGACGTTTAGAGGGTGCGAAGGCGTGGGACGGGTAGAGGGTGCGAAGGGACAGGTAGAGGGTGCGAAGACGCGGGACGGTTGGAGGGTGCGAAGACGCGGGACGGGTAGAGGGTGCGAAGGGACGGTTAGAGGGTGCGAAGGCTCGGGACAGCAGAGGATGGGAACTCGCGGGACGGGCAGAGGATGGAGAAGGCGCGGGACGGGCAGAGTATAGGAACGCGCAGGAAGTGTAGAGGATAGGAATGCGTGGGACGCGTAAATGAAGCAAATGTGCGGGACGGGCAGAGGATTGGAAGGCGCGGGACGGGCAGAGGATGGCAAGGCGCGGGACGGGCAGAGGATGGCAAGGCGCGGGATGGGCAGAGGATGGCAAGGCGCGGGATGGGCAGAGGATGGCAAGGCGCGGGATGGGCAGAGGATGGCAAGGCGCGGGATGGGCAGAGGATGGCAAGGCGCGGGATGGGCAGAGGATGGCAAGGCGCGGGATGGGCAGAGGATGGCAAGGCGCGGGACGGGCAGAGGATGGCAAGGCGCGGGACGGGCAGAGGATGGCAAGGCGCGGGACGGGCAGAGGATGGGAAGGCGCGGGACGGGCAGAGGATGGGAAGGCGCAGGAAGTGCAGAGGATGAGAACGCGTGGGACGGGTAAATGAAGCGAATGTGCAGGACGGGCAGAGGATGGGAATGTGCGGGACGGGCAGAGGATGGGAATGTGCGGGACGGGCAGAGGATGGGAAGGCGCGGGACGGGCAGAGGATGGGAAGGCGCGGGACGGGCAGAGGATGGGAAGGCGCGGGACGGGCAGAGGATGGGAAGGTGCGGGACGGGCAGAGGATGGGAAGGCGCGGGACGGGTAGAGGATGAGGACAGTCGGTGTGTGAATTTCCCCCTCTCCCGTACTCTCTACATCCCAGTTTCCATTTGTATAACCTGTGTGAGAAGCCTCGGTTGAAGCTGCCATCCTGGGATTTGGACATGTTGCGGGGGATGGAGTCACATGGAGGCGGAGCAGGTTCACCTTTTGCTGCCCTGGCCCTGGAAATAGTGTGGCAGCTTCTTCCTGAGGCTTCTCACCCAGGCCGGTGTAATCCTTTGGGGAATATTGGGATCTCCTGTTTTCTGACTCTTATGCTGATCCTCCGGCTTCCATCCTCCACTGACCCTCAGGAAGAAGCATGCAGCCAGTGAAGGCAGAAATCCCAGCCATGTTTGGATCATTGCCTGTGTATGGGGACATAGGCAGCGCCTGCACTGAAGGCAGCAGATCAGTTCCCAGCAGTGCAGAGTGCATTGTGTGTATCGGCTGGTTAATAACAATGTATCTCTTCCTCTTTCCCGGATCTCCTCCCCCCTCTCTGCTCTCTCTGTATTGTGTATATAGTGTATACTTTGTAGCCGGTCTGGTTGCCAGCTGGGGCCAAATTAGGAAAACAAAGGTTGTACCACCCGGTGCATTCTCTGAGGGATAGGAGATAGCGGCTGGGGGCTCGGTGATACCGGGAGAGGACGCCTGTACCATGGAAAAACCTGTTCTGTGGCTGCCATGTGGCTGTTTGTGAACGGTGGGTGTGGTCTGTGTGAATTCCAGGTGTACAATCCGTCCGCACCCTCCTACACCTGTCACACCTGAACCCAGGACAACACCGTCTGCACCTCCTAACCAGGCCCCGGCTGCTGATACACAGGTGAGGGGGGCAGGCTGGGGCTTGTAGTCCAACCAACACTTCATAGGTGGGTGATGATCGGATGTAGTATAGAATAGGTGGGTGATGATCGGATGTAGTATAGGATAGGTGGGTGATGATCGGATGTAGTATATAGGTGGGTGATGATCGGATGTAGTATAGGATAGGTGGGTGATGATCGGATGTAGTATAGGATAGGTGGGTGATGATCGGATGTAGTATAGGATAGGTGGGTGATGATCGGATGTAGTATATAGGTGGGTGATGATCGGATGTAGTATAGGATTGGTGGGTGATGATCGGATGTAGTATAGGATAGGTGGGTGATGATCGGATGTAGTATAGGATAGGTGGGTGATGATCGGATGTAGTATAGGATAGGTGGGTGATGATCGGATGTAGTATATAGGTGGGTGATGATCGGATGTAGTATAGGATAGGTGGGTGATGATCGGATGTAGTATAGAATAGGTGGGTGATGATCGGATGTAGTATAGGATAGGTGGGTGATGATCGGATGTAGTATATAGGTGGGTGATGATCGGATGTAGTATATAGGTGGGTGATGATCGGATGTAGTATAGGATAGGTGGGTGATGATCGGATGTAGTATAGGATAGGTGGGTGATGATCGGATGTAGTATAGGATAGGTGGGTGATGATCGGATGTAGTATAGGATAGGTGGGTGATGATCGGATGTAGTATAGGATAGGTGGGTGATGATCGGATGTAGTATAGGATTGGTGGGTGATGATCGGATGTAGTATAGGATAGGTGGGTGATGATCGGATGTAGTATATAGGTGGGTGATGATCGGATGTAGTATAGAATAGGTGGGTGATGATCGGATGTAGTATAGGATAGGTGGGTGATGATCGGATGTAGTATATAGGTGGGTGATGATCGGATGTAGTATAGGATAGGTGGGTGATGATCGGATGTAGTATAGGATAGGTGGGTGATGATCGGATGTAGTATAGGATAGGTGGGTGATGATCGGATGTAGTATAGGATAGGTGGGTGATGATCGGATGTAGTATATAGGTGGGTGATGATCGGATGTAGTATAGGATAGGTGGGTGATGATCGGATGTAGTATAGAATAGGTGGGTGATGATCGGATGTAGTATAGGATAGGTGGGTGATGATCGGATGTAGTATATAGGTGGGTGATGATCGGATGTAGTATATAGGTGGGTGATGATCGGATGTAGTATAGGATAGGTGGGTGATGATCGGATGTAGTATAGGATAGGTGGGTGATGATCGGATGTAGTATAGGATAGGTGGGTGATGATCGGATGTAGTATAGGATTGGTGGGTGATGATCGGATGTAGTATAGGATAGGTGGGTGATGATCGGATGTAGTATATAGGTGGGTGATGATCGGATGTAGTATAGGATAGGTGGGTGATGATCGGATGTAGTATAGGATAGGTGGGTGATGATCGGATGTAGTATAGGATAGGTGGGTGATGATCGGATGTAGTATAGGATAGGTGGGTGATGATCGGATGTAGTATAGGATAGGTGGGTGATGATCGGATGTAGTATAGGATAGGTGGGTGATGATCGGATGTAGTATAGGATAGGTGGGTGATGATCGGATGTAGTATAGGATAGGTGGGTGATGATCGGATGTAGTATAGGATAGGTGGGTGATGATCGGATGTAGTATATAGGTGGGTGATGATCGGATGTAGTATAGGATAGGTGGGTGATGATCGGATGTAGTATAGGATAGGTGGGTGATGATCGGATGTAGTATAGGATAGGTGGGTGATGATCGGATGTAGTATATAGGTGGGTGATGATCGGATGTAGTATAAGATAGGTGGGTGATGATCGGATGTAGTATAGAATAGGTGGGTGATGATCGGATGTAGTATAGGATAGGTGGGTGATGATCGGATGTAGTATATAGGTGGGTGATGATCGGATGTAGTATAGGATAGGTGGGTGATGATCGGATGTAGTATAGGATAGGTGGGTGATGATCGGATGTAGTATATAGGTGGGTGATGATCGGATGTAGTATAGGATAGGTGGGTGATGATCGGATGTAGTATAGGATAGGTGGGTGATGATCGGATGTAGTATAGGATAGGTGGGTGATGATCGGATGTAGTATATAGGTGGGTGATGATCGGATGTAGTATAGGATAGGTGGGTGATGATCGGATGTAGTATATAGGTGGGTGATGATCGGATGTAGTATAGGATTGGTGGGTGATGATCGGATGTAGTATAGGATTGGTGGGTGATGATCGGATGTAGTATAGGATTGGTGGGTGATGATCGGATGTAGTATAGGATAGGTGGGTGATGATCGGATGTAGTATAGGATAGGTGGGTGATGATCGGTTGTAGTATATAGGTGGGTGATGATCGGATGTAATCTTGTCCCTGGCTGGTGTCGGGTCTCTGGCATTAGTCCTGTTTCTGGCTGGTGTCGGGTCTCTGGCATTAGTCCTGTTTCTGGCTGGTGTCGGGTCTCTGGCATTAGTCCTGTTTCTGGCTGGTGTCGGGTCCCTGGCAGTAGTCCTGTTTCTGGCTGGTGTCGGGTCCCTGGCAGTAGTCCTGTTTCTGGCTGGTGTCGGGTCCCTGGCAGTAGTCCTGTTTCTGGCTGGTGTCAGGTCCCTGGCAGTAGTCTTGTCCCTGGCTGGTGTCGGGTCCCTGGCAGTAGTCCTGTTTCTGGCTGGTGTCAGGTCCCTGGCAGTAGTCTTGTCCCTGGCTGGTGTCGGGTCCCTGGCAGTAGTCCTGTTTCTGGCTGGTGTCAGGTCCCTGGCAGTAGTCTTGTCCCTGGCTGGTGTCGGGTTCCTGGCAGTAGTCCTGTTTTTAGCTGGTGTTGGGTCTCTGGCAGTAATTCTGTTTTTGGCTGGTGTCGGCTCCCTGGCTGGTGTCGGCTCCCTGGCTGGTGTCGGGTTCCTGGCAGTAGTTCTGTTTCTGGCTGGCGTCGGGCCCCTGGCTGGCGTCGGGCCCCTGGCTGGCGTCGGGCCCCTGGCTGGCGTCGGGTCCCTGGCTGGTGTCGGGTCCTTGACTAATATCCGGTATATTGTGGGCTAGTAATTCAGATATTGGGCCAGGTTGATTTCTAAAAGTAATTAATGTGTTTTGTAACGTTTTTTTTTATATTGTGTGTGTGGATAGTTTTTTTTTGGGGGGGGGGGGGAAGTAACAAAAAGCGAAGTGCACAGCTCACACCCCTTTTCTTACCATAACAAGCAGAGTAGATGATCCTGATTACCAGGAGCGGTGGAAGACCTCTTCATATTGAGGAGGGATCAATGACAAATGCAGCAGAGAGAACAGGAGAGCTGGAGCAGCACACTGTGATCTCTCCGCCCTTCCCCACCCTCTCCCCCGCTCAGAGCAGATGGGAGAGGAGGAGGGTTGTGACCGCAGCAGGCTCTGCTCATGTAGGGTGATCACTGCATAGGCAGAGAGAGGGTTGTGAGGGGTCCGCTGTCCCGTAAGAGAAGGTCACTCTTGGCGGGGATCTGCTAATGTAGCGTGATCACTGCATGGGCAGAGAGGGATGTGAGGGGACCGCTGTCCTGTAGGAGAAAGGTCACTCCTGGTGGGGATCTGCTCATGTAGCGTGATCACTGCACGGGCAGAGAGGGATGTGAGGGGACCGCTGTCCTGTAGGAGAAGGTCACTCCTGGCGGGGATCTGCTAATGTAGCGTGATCACTGCACGGGCAGAGAGGGATGTGAGGGGAGTGCTGTCCTATAGGAGAAGGTCACTTCTGGCGGGGATCTGCTCATGTAGTGTGATCACTGCACAGGCAGAGAGGGGTGTAAGGGGACCGCTGTCCTATAGGAGAAGGTCAGTCCTGGCGGGGATCTGCTCATGTAGGGTGATCACTGCATGGGCAGAGAGGGATGTGAGGGGTCTGCTGTCCTGTAGGAGAAGGTCACCGCTGTCCTGTAGGAGAAGGTCACTCCTGGTGGGGATCTGCTCATGTAGGGTGATCACTGCACGGGCAGAGAGGGATGTGAGGGGACCACTGTCCTGTAGGCAAAGGTCACTCCTGGTGGGGATCTGCTCATGTAGTGTGATCACTGCATGGGCAGAGAGGGATGTGAGGGGACCACTGTCCTGTAGGAGAAGGTCAGTCCTGGTGGGGATCTGCTCATGTAGGGTGATCACTGCATGGGCAGAGAGGGATGTGAGGGGTCTGCTGTCCTGTAGGAGAAGGTCAGTCCTGGTGGGGATCTGCTCATGTAGCGTGATCACTGCATGGGCAGAGAGGGATGTGAGGGGACCGCTGTCCTGTAGGAGAAGGTCAGTCCTGGTGGGGATCTGCTCATGTAGCGTGATCACTGCATGGGCAGAGAGGGATGTGAGGGGACCGCTGTCCTGTAGGAGAAGGTCAGTCCTGGTGGGGATCTGCTCATGTAGGGTGATCACTGCATGGGCAGAGAGGGATGTGAGGGGACCGCTGTCCTGTAGGAGAAGGTCAGTCCAGGTGGGGATCTGCTCATGTAGGGTGATCACTGCATGGGCAGAGAGGGATGTGAGGGGACCGCTGTCCTGTAGGAGAAGGTCAGTCCTGGTGGGGATCTGCTCATGTAGGGTGATCACTGCATGGGCAGAGAGGGATGTGAGGGGACCGCTGTCCTGTAGGAGAAGGTCAGTCCTGGTGGGGATCTGCTCATATAGGGTGATCACTGCATGGGCAGAGAGGGATGTGAGGGGTCTGCTGTCCTGTAGAAGTCAGTCCTGGCGGGGATCTGCTCATATAGGGTGATCACTGCACGGGCAGAGAGGGATGTGAGGGGACCGCTGTCCTGTAGGAGAAGTCAGTCCTGGCGGGGATCTGTGGTAGTTTCCTTCTTTTAGAATTAAGAAGCGTTGCAGGATTTGTTTTGTGAAGTCATCGCTGTTGGCTGTCATGTGTTTGTACATGGAGACGGTGTGTGTGGTGAGGAGAGCGCCATCATGAGATGTAAGCCCGGGGGGGGGTGGGGGCTGGGAGGGGCTGGAAATGTGGAATAACAATGGTGAACTATGTACTAAGAGTATGCTGGTATACAGATATTCTATGAGCAGTGATGTCACTCCTATCATATACTGTATAGCTTACATCTGGAGGGCGGTGATGTCACTCCTTTCATGTATAACATATATCTGGAGGGCGGTGATGTCACACTTATCATACAGCTGTGCTCATAAGTTTACATACCCCGGCAGAATTTATGATTTCTTGGCCATTTTTCATAAAATATGAAGGATAACACAAAAACTTTTCTCACTCATGGTTAGTGTTTGGCTGAAGCCATTTATTATCAATCATCTGTGTTTACTCCTTTTTATATCATAATGACAACAGGAACTATCCAAATGACCCTGATCAAAAGTTTACACACCCCAGTGATTTAGGCCTGATAACATGCACACAAGTTGACACAAAGGGGTTTAAATGGCTATTAAAGGGAACCATCCTCACCTGTGACCTGTTGGCTTGTAATTAGTGTGTGTATAAAAGGTCAATGAGATTCTGGACTCCTGACAGACCCTTGCATCTTCCATCCAGTGCTCCACTGATGTTTCTGGATTCTGAGTCATGGGGAACGCAAAAGAATTGTCAAAGGATCTGCGGGAAAAAGTACCGTAGTTGAACTGTATAAAACAGGAAAGGGATATAAGATATCCAAGGAATTGAGAATGCCAATCAGCAGTGTTCAAACTCTAATCAAGATTTGGAAAATGAGGGGTTCTATTGAATCCAAAACACGGTCAGGTAGACCAACTAAAATTTCAGCCACAACTGCCAGGAAGTTGTTCGGGATGCAAAGAAAAACTCATAAATAACTTCAGGTGAAATACAGGACTCTCTGAAAACGTGGCGTGGCTGTTTCAAGATGCACAATAAGGAGGCACTTGAAGAAAGATGGGCTGCATGGTCAAGTTGCCAGAAGAAAGCCATTTCTACGCAAATGCCACAAAGTATCCAGCTTATAATATGCCAAACAGCACAGAGACAAGCCTCAAACCTTCTGCCACAAAGTCATTTGGAGTGATGAGACCAAAATTGAGCTTTTTGGCCACAACTATAAATGCTACATTTGGAGAGGGGTAACAAGGCCTATGATGAAAGGTCCACCATCCCTACTGTGAAACACGGCGGTGGATCTCTGATGTTTTGGGGATGTGGGAGCTACAAAGGCACAGGAAATTTGGTCACAATTGATGGCAAGATGAATGCAGTAGGTTATCACATAATATTGGAGGAACATTTGCATTCATCAGCCAGGGAGCTGCGCATGGGACGTACTTGGACATTCCAACATGACAATGATCCAGAACACAAGGCCAAGTCCACCTGTCATTGGCTACAGCAGAATAAAGTGAAGGTTCTGGAGTGGTCATCTCAGTCTCCTGACCTCAATATCATTGAGCCCCTCAGGGGAGATCTCAAACGTGCCGTTCATGGAAGACAGCCCAAGAATTTACAGGAACTGGAGGACTTTTACCAAGAGGAACCATCTGAGAAGATAAAGAGCCTCATCCACAAATACCACAAAAGACTTCAAGCCGTCATTGATGGTAAAGGGGGAAATACACGGTATGAAGAACTGGGGTATGTAAACTTTTGATCAGGGTGATTTGGGTAGTTTCTGTTGTGATTATGATATAAAAAGAGTAAACACAGCTGATTGATAATAAATGTCTTCAGCCAAACACTAAACATGAGTGAAAGAAAAGTTTTTGTGTTCTCATTCATATTCGCTGAGAAAAGGCCAAGAAATCATAAATTCTGCCAGGGTATGTAAACTTATGAGCACAACTGTATATCTCTTATATCTGGAGGGCAGTGATGTCACTCCTATCATGTATATCTGGAGGGTGATGTCACTACTATCATATATAACCCGCAGCGGCAACCACCCACACAAGTGTGAACCTAGCCTAAAAGTATAAAGGGGTACAGAATACGGAGGGCTCTGGAGGGGGGGGGGGGGTTGGGTGTCACTGTTCGGGGATGGTGGTTCTTGGGGGTCGGGGAACTCTCACGCAGACGTGCTGGGGGCCACTGTGGGGGATGGGGTGCCTACAGGAGGCCTGGGGCTTTGCAGGGGTATTATCGGACTCTGGTGGTCACTATGGGGGACTGGAGGCTATGTGGCAGGCTGGAGTGGCTGGGGGGGGGGGGGGGGTGTAGGGTACTGGGGGAAGATTTGGGAACTATGTGGGGGCTGAGGACTCTGAGGGTCCCAGCGGCATGGTGGGAGGTTCAATATGTGAGATTGGAGGCTATGTGATAGAGTGGAGTGGCTGGGCAACACTTTAGAAGTTTGGGGGATGCCGTGGGGCCTGAGGACTTTTGGGGGCACAGGGGGAGCTGGGATTTTAAGGAATCTGTAGCTGGCCTAGGGGTGGGTGGCTGCGGCCCCAGGAAGCTGAGAATCGATGGCCTAGAAGACAATGTTTCTGAACACACCAAGGACTGACACCATGTAACAGTTGGATTTGTCTCCGGAATGTTCCAGCCGGTTAGTTTCAGTTGTATGGCAGTGGTCTGCAAACTGCGGCCCGGGGGCCTGATGCGGCCCTTTGCCCGCCTTTATTTGGCCCTTGGGGCAGAATTTCTTCCACCGATACCAACAATGGGGCATCATTTCTGCCAGTGACACCAACAATGGGGCATCATTTCTGCCAGTGACACCAACAATGGGGCATTGTCTCCTCCCACTGACACCAGGACTTTTTTATTTTTATTTTTTATCCTCCCGCTGGTCACAGTCCAGCCCTCCTAATGTCTGAAGAACAATAAACTGACCGCGATTGTATGGTGATCACTCACTAGGGACACCCATTGTGTGGTGTGGGGGTGGGGATGTCTCTAACTGGTCTGTATGCTGTAGATTGGGATGAAGGAATGGCGGTACTCTGAGTGGCGGCGCTCTTCTGACACTTGTCCCAGTTCCATCGGCAGAACTCTCCTCTTGGCGTTTTAGTTTCTGAACTGAAATTGGCTCCGTCTCGTTTTACTGGCCCGGTAAGTGGAAGGTCGTGATCTCTGTACAACACGTCACCAATCCGGTTCTTGTAGGGGAACTCCGGTCCGTACTGGATTGGGGAGGCGAATCACCGGCAATGTTACCACATTAATCCGATCGGGGACATTGCTGATGTGAAAATCTTTGCTGTCAAAAATGATGACCAATCTGCATCCCTGGTGATCCTGCCATAGAGCTCCTTGGTTGGGCACTTCCTGTTATAGGGTGACAACGCACTGTCCCTGTCCCCCAATATTCTCCTGTGTTGTCACTCCGTCAGAGAGAGCAGAGCACGCTCCGTGACAGAGAGAGAGCAGAGCGCAGAGCACGCTCCACGGCACAGAGAGAGCGCACTGAGCATGCTCCGCGAGAGCGCAGAGCACGCTCCGCGACAGAGAGGGAGCGCAGAGCACGCTCCGCGACAGAGAGGGAGCGCAGAGCGCGCTCCGCGACAGAGAGGGAGCGCAGAGCGCGCTCCGCGACAGAGAGGGAGCGCAGAGCGCGCTCCGCGACAGAGAGGGAGCGCAGAGCGCGCTCCGCGACAGAGAGGGAGCGCAGAGCGCGCTCCGCGACAGAGAGGGAGCGCAGAGCGCGCTCCGCGACAGAGAGGGAGCGCAGAGCGCGCTCCGCGACAGAGAGGGAGCGACAGAGAGGGAGCGCAGAGCGCGCTCCGCGACAGAGAGGGAGCGCAGAGCGCGCTCCGCGACAGAGAGGGAGCGCAGAGCGCGCTCCGCGACAGAGAGGGAGCGCAGAGCGCGCTCCGCGACAGAGAGGGAGCGCAGAGCGCGCTCCGCGACAGAGAGGGAGGGCAGAGCGCGCTCCGCGACAGAGAGGGAGGGCAGAGCGCGCTCCGCGACAGAGAGGGAGGGCAGAGCGCGCTCCGCGACAGAGGGAGGGCAGAGCGCGCTCCTCGACAGAGAGGGAGGGCAGAGCGCGCTCCTCGACAGAGAGGGAGGGCAGAGCGCGCTCCGCGACAGAGAGAGAGCAGAGCGCAGAGCACGCTCCACGGCACAGAGAGAGCGCACTGAGCATGCTCCGCGAGAGCGCAGAGCACGCTCCGCGACAGAGAGGGAGCGCAGAGCACGCTCCGCGACAGAGAGGGAGCGCAGAGCGCGCTCCGCGACAGAGGGAGGGCAGAGCGCGCTCCTCGACAGAGAGGGAGGGCAGAGCGCGCTCCTCGACAGAGAGGGAGGGCAGAGCGCGCTCCTCGACAGAGAGGGAGGGCAGAGCGCGCTCCTCGACAGAGAGGGAGGGCAGAGCGCGCTCCTCGACAGAGAGGGAGGGCAGAGCACGCTCCACGAGAGAGAGCGCAGAGCACGCTCCACGAGAGAGAGCGCAGAGCACGCTCCACGAGAGAGAGAGAGAGAGCGCAGAGCGCGCTCCACGAGAGAGAGAGAGAGCGCAGAGCACGCTCCACGAGAGAGAGAGAGCGCAGAGCACGCTCCACTAAAGAGAGAGAGAGCGCAGAGCACGCTCCACTAAAGAGAGAGAGAGCGCAGAGCACGCTCCACTAAAGAGAGAGAGAGCGCAGAGCACGCTCCACTAAAGAGAGAGCGCAGAGCACGCTCCACGAGAGAGAGAGAGAGAGAGCGCAGAGCACGCTCCACAAGAGAGAGAGAGAGAGAGAGCGCAGAGCACGCTCCACAAGAGAGAGAGCGCAGAGCACGCTCCACGACAATCATTCATGGAGATGTCTCGGCCTCCGCACTGGGGCAGATCGCCTAGAACACGATGTGGCGTTGAGAAATGATCTTAATTATTGTACAGCGCAGAGCAAACATATCCGCCTGCTGAGTAATTAAAGAAGAATAGTGAGAACAAACATGGAACGCTGACATTTATACTCTTCATATCTCACTTCCCTGGTTCCCCCTCCCCCCTCATCAATACAAGGATGACATTTATAAATGAGTGTTTTTTCATTCTTTATTTTATACTCAGTGATGTCATCACCGGGTCTCTGTGCTTCTCTATGCAGTGCAGGCAAATCATTGTAACTACAAAGTTACAGTGTACAGTCTGATCACTGGGGGAGGGGAGACTGAGGAAATGACTCCTCCTGCCTGCAGCAGACTGATGACATGGATGGGAGTGGATCGTCATGCCCCTCCATTAGGCTCTATGGGGTGTGCCTCATATTCTTCATCTTGGCGGACGTGCAGAGAGAAGTGACTGACCTCAGGCCGGGAGACTGATTGGTTTGTAGGGCTGATTGACAAGGATCTAATTTTTCAGACAATCTGATTGGACGCTGCGTTTCCCTGACTGGAAGGATCAGTGGGAACAGCTGTGGGTGTGGCTTCCTCTTTTTCTCTTTGTGAGGTTATTGTGTTTCATTATCTTCTCCCTGTTAACCCTTCAGTGACTTTCTGCTGGTTGGATGCATCTTGTTTATATCTGTTCTGATTGGTCTGACTATTTTGCGCTTCCCCTCCTTCTCCTGCCCAAGGAGGCGGTCTCCCCTCTCTGCCCCTCACCCCATCCCTGCGTCACTTCTCTGCCCCTCACCCCATCCCTGCATCACCCCTCTGCCCCTCATCCCATCCCTGCGTCACCTCTCTGCTCCTCATCCCATCCCTGCGTCACTTCTCTGCCCCTCACCCCATCCCTGCGTCACTTCTCTGCCCCTCACCCCATCCCTGCGTCACCCCTCTGCCCCTCACCCCATCCCTGCGTCACCCCTCTGCCCCTCATCCCATCCCTGCGTCACCCCTCTGCCCCTCATCCCATCCCTGCGTCACCCCTCTGCCCCTCATCCCATCCCTGCGTCACCCCTCTGCCCCTCACCCCATCCCTGCGTCACTTCTCTGCCCCTCACCCCATCCCTGCGTCACTTCTCTGCCCCTCACCCCATCCCTGCGTCACCCCTCTGCCCCTCACCCCATCCCTGCATCACCCCTCTGCCCCTCATCCCATCCCTGCGTCACCTCTCTGCTCCTCATCCCATCCCTGCGTCACTTCTCTGCCCCTCACCCCATCCCTGCGTCACTTCTCTGCCCCTCACCCCATCCCTGCGTCACCCCTCTGCCCCTCACCCCATCCCTGCGTCACCCCTCTGCCCCTCATCCCATCCCTGCGTCACCCCTCTGCCCCTCACCCCATCCCTGCGTCACCCCTCTGCCCCTCATCCCATCCCTGCGTCACCTCTCTGCCCCTCATCCCATCCCTGCATCACCCCTCTGCCCCTCATCCCATCCCTGTGTCACCTCTCTGCCCCTCATCCCATCCCTGCGTCACCCCTCTGCCCCTCATCCCATCCCTGCATCACCCCTCTGCCCCTCATCCCATCCCTGCGTCACCTCTCTGCCCCTCATCCCATCCCTGCGTCACCTCTCTGCTCCTCATCCCATCCCTGCGTCACCTCTCTGCCCCTCATCCCATCCCTGCGTCACCTCTCTGCTCCTCATCCCATCCCTGCGTCACCTCTCTGCCCCTCATCCCATCCCTGCGTCACCTCTCTGCCCCTCATCCCATCCCTGCGTCACCTCTCTGCCCCTCATCCCATCCCTGCGTCACCTCTCTGCCCCTCATCCCTGCGTCACCTCTCTGCCCCTCACCCCATCCCTGCGTCACCTCTCTGCCCCTCATCCCATCCCTGCGTCACCCCTCTGCCCCCTCATCCCATCCCTGCGTCACCCCTCTGCCCCTCATCCCATCCCTGCGTCACCCCTCTGCCCCTCATCCCATCCCTGCGTCACCTCTCTGCCCCTCATCCCATCCCTGCGTCACCCCTTTGCCCCTCATCCCATCCCTGCGTCACCCCTCTGCCCCTCATCCCATCCCTGCGTCACCTCTCTGCCCCTCATCCCATCACTGCGTCACCTCTCTGCCCCTCATCCCATCCCTGCGTCACCTCTCTGCCCCTCATCCCATCCCTGCGTCACCCCTCTGCCCCTCACCCCATCCCTGCGTCACCTCTCTGCCCCTCACCCCATCCCTGCATCACCTCTCTGCCCCTCATCCCATCACTGCGAGATTTGTTCTTTGTAGCCGTATTAGAGCCCAGAGAAATAGTGCTTGTTGTTTTTTTTTTTTTTGTTGTCCTACATAAACGCACTACACTTCATCACTCACTACACTTCATCATACTACACTTCATCATACTACACTTCATCACGCCCTCATCTGGTTAATCTTTATCTATTTTTAGCAGCGTTTCTTGTACAATGTTTCCTTTCCTCTTCACAGAGTGAATGATTACAGCGATGGCCAATCACAGGCGATTACAGCAATCATGTGATCCCACAGCTGCTTCTCCCAGTGCTCCATGTGAGGCCTGCAGCTGTCAGTGATGATTATTATTATTCAGGATTTATGTGGCGCCAACATTTTTCTCAGCGCTTTACAATATAAAGGGGACAGTAGGGTTACAGGAGGTTAGGAGGGGCCTGACCATAAGAGCTTACACTCTAAGCTCAATCTCAGTGCAATTATGTGCACTTCCAGCACAGACACCGCAGCAGATCTATGCTCCGCCCAGGAATAAACCCGCCTCCCGGACGTCATATATACACTGGTGGTGAAAATTGGGGACACTTTTGGAAATTTTAATGTTTTGCAACTTTTCAGGCTTATAGGAAATGTTATTTTGCACCAAAATACAAATGTTGATAATATGATTATATATCCATTTAGTGCTGAATTCAATACAATTCAAATGTATACGAAAAAAGTTCTCCTTACTTAGGTTAAAAAATCTCCGTATCACTTCCCGCCCTGGTGACACCAGGGAGAATCTTTCAATCACTTCCCGCCCTGGTGACACCAGGGAGAATCTTTCCATCACTTCCCATCCTGGTGACACCAGGGGGAATTGCCCTATCACTTCCTGTCCTGGTGACACCAGGGGGAATCTCCCCATCACTTCCTGTCCTGGTGACACCAGGGGGAATCTCCCCATCACTTCCTGTCCTGGTGATACCAGGGGGAATCTGCCTAGTGGAGACAGAAATAAAAACATGATGAGGATCTAATCCTTAAACTTAAAGGTTTTTTTTTGTCCTGAGTTCTCCTTTAGTAAACCTTTGTCCCGGCACAGACCCGTCTGCTGGGTGGAGTCTCCGCCCCCTATTGTCTGTCTCTGGCGGAGTTCCTCTTCGTGTTCTGCTGGACTTTAGCCGGGAGGTATGGAAATCACTGGCGGTGATGATGGGCTGTGTACATAGTGTGAGGTCACTCGGGGTGTCGGTGACAGAGACTTCCGGTGCTGTGATATGGGGGGGGGGGGGTGTAGTGCTGGATTCATGGTCCTTGCGGTCTCCTCGGTAACAGCTCTGGACTTTGGAACTCGATGGGATACAGAGAGGTGCGAGGAACCGAAACTTGGGGAGCCAAACTAGGCGATGGCGGGGGGACCCTGATACCTCTTTTTATGCCCCCAGGTGGAGGCGGGTGGAACCTGTATGAAACGCTCTGCCATCATTCCTCGGGGGGTCAGGAACATGTCAGCCTCACCAGCCCCCCCCCCCCCCCCATCGGGGTTAACAATGTCCCCACCCGCTCACAGTTGGGGCAGTTTTAGGTAACAAGCTTCTGGCACGTCTTTGTGGGAGGAGCCACATAAACCTGACAATCTTGGCCTCCCAGTGAGGTGGGGGAGGGGACAGGTCAGCCTCTCCCCAAGGGGCCAGGAACAGGGACCAGAAGGCATCTCTAATAACTCATCAGCCTCCATGCATTGGTGTGTAGTCTGATCTCCCTGACTTCCCTGAATAGAGTTTAATTCCAACCAATGGGAAGGATGTGCTACCTGCATGCATTGGTGTGTAGTCTGATCTCCCTGACTCCCATGGAGGGGGGGGGGATATCCTGCCAGTCTGCTCCAGTTCTCTCCCGCAAGGACATGCTCGGCAGGTTAATTGACTTTCACTCAAAATTGCCCCAACTGTGAGCGTGGTTGGGATATTTTGCCCCCCTGCTGGGTGGAGGGGCGGGCACTGATGTGACAGGTGCTTGGTACAGCGCCATGTCATAGGTCGGCGTTATACAATGGATACAATTGTTCGGTGTTATGAACTTCCTGCTGAGTCATCATTTCTTTTTCTTCTATTTGCAGACAGCAGCAAGCTGCTGGGGGATCAGCACGGCGCCAACTACGGTACCCTCCCGGTCTGGAAAGCCCAGCAGTGCATGGTGAGTACCGCTGTGCCTGCATCTGACGGGGGGGGGGGGCTGCTGACCCCACATGACCCAAGTTAACGCCCGCCGTCCCTCCTCCTATCTGAGGCGTCCTCTGCGCAGTCACTTTCCAGACATCGGGGGTCAGGAATAACAGAAAATGGTCACAGGCAGAACTATCCTGTAGGGCAGGGATACGCAATTAGTGGACCTCTAGCTGTTGCAGAACTACAAGTCCCATGAGGCA
The DNA here is from genome assembly GCA_037952835.1 of Lithobates septentrionalis. Lineage (NCBI taxonomy): Eukaryota > Metazoa > Chordata > Amphibia > Anura > Ranidae > Lithobates > Lithobates septentrionalis. The sequence goes on from JBBDGP010005444.1 coordinate 36,261, forward strand.
TAGCAAGACTCTGACAGCCACAAGCCATGAGAGGCAGAGGCATGATGGGACTTGTAGTTTTGCAACAGCTGGAGGTCCACTAATTGCATATCCCTGCTGTAGATACGCTGACCCCGCCCCCTTTCCCAGAATCCTCTATTAGGGACGCACCGATACCATTTTTTTTTAGTATGAGTACCGATACTTTTTTTTTTTTGTACTCGCCGATACCAATTACCGATCCCGACCGCAACTGTTTTGTTTTCACTTCAGCTGTCAGCAATGGTACAAAGCATCGAAAAGTTATTTACAAATAAAATGTATTTTTTTTTTTTTTAATTTAGCGCTTTTTCAATGTGAAATGTGTAAATAATATGTTAATATATATTTGTAAAATATTCACTAACAAAGCAAAAAAAAAAAACAGTTTTAACTGTTTATCGTTTATAAAATAGACGTGAAAAAAAAAAAAGCAGGAAAATAATAATTAAATGGAGGAGATTAGGGAGTTAATTGAGGCTGATTAGAGTAAATGAAGGGTTATTAAGGGGTTAAACAGAGAAACATTTGTTCATCCCTTTTGATCTGCAGATGAAGAAATAGAAAGATACAAAAAAAAAACAATGTTTCTTTTTATTTGAGTGTTTCAGGGCTGAGCAATGTTGTTGATAAACATTGTTGGCTGCTTATTTTTTTTTTTTTTTGACGGCTCCAATTACCGGACTTCTTTAACACTGGGGAGACCCGCTGACAGCTCAAAAAGCCGAGCCTGAAAGTATCGGTTTCAGGTATCTGTGCATTTGCCCGAGTACCGATACTTGTGAAAATACTCGGTATCGGCACCGATCCTAGTATGGGTGCAGCCATGTCCTCTATAATTGGGAACACCATACCGGTGTGCAGTGCGTCCAATAGCCGCCCAGCTGCGACCACTTCCAGGCTGAACTCTCTGCCGATCTCACATCTTTCTTTTTTCCTCCGCAGGAGCTTTGCGGCTATCGGAAGGTGACGGCATGGAGCGTCCTGTGTTACGTGTGCTGCGCCCTGACCCTGGGGCTCCTCCTCATCGTCTTCCACTGGAAACCGCGACTCCACATACTGATGACCCACCGCCGCTGCCCGCTGGCCGAGGCCGACACCATCATCCTCAAGGTGGGTGGGCTGCACACTCGCCCTCCCTGTTATCCGCTTGCTGGCCCCGCCTTTTTCTGACACTTTGTTTACAAGTAAAAATTTATATTTGATTGCTAGAAAAATTATTTAGAACCCCCAAACATATATATATATATATATATTATAATATAAATTTTTTTTTTTTTTTAGTAGAGGCCCTAGAGAATAAAATGGCGGTTGTTGCAATTTGTTATGTCACAAGCTTTTTGCACAGCAGCTTTTCCAATAGCAAAAAATACAAATTTTTACTATTTGTATAAAAGAAAGGGAAAAAAAAAAATATATATATATATTATTATTATTATTATTTTGATTTTTTTTTTTTTTAGTAGAGGCCCTAGAGAATAAAATGGCGGTTGTTGCAATTTGTTATGTCACAAGCTTTTTGCACAGCAGCTTTTCCAATAGCAAAAAATACAAATTTTTACTATTTGTATAAAAGAAAGGGAAAAAAAAATATATATATATATTATTATTATTATTTTGATTTTTTTTTTTTTTTAGTAGAGGCCCTAGAGAATAAAATGGTGGTCGTTGCAATTTGTTATGTCACAAGGTTTTTGCACAGCAGTTTTTCCAATCACAATTTTTTGAAAAAATACGCTAAATAAATAAAAAAAAAACACTATATAGCCCAATTTTTTTGGTAAAATATGAAAGATAATCTTCCCCTCCGAGTAAATGGATACCTAACATGCCACACTTTAAAATTGCGCACGCTCGTGGAATGGCGCCAAACTACGGTACCTAAAAATCTCCATAGGTGACGCTTTAAAAATGTTTGCAGGTTACCAGTTTAGCGTTGGGCTCGGTTCACACTTGTGCGGCCCGGGAACCCTGCGAATCCACTGCAGGTTCCCGCATCGCACACGACTCGCGCGGCAGTTCACACTGCCGTATGCGAACTGCTGGGAGTGTCAATACAATGTTAATGACGCCCCCATTTCAGGTTCGGACATGAATCGGATCGCACGGGTGTTCCGATTCTGGTGCGGACCAAAATAAGGGTCCTGTGCCAGTTTGGTCCGAATGCGATACTATCTGTATGGCTGAAATCATGAAAATCGCATGTGATCCGCAGAGCGCTCTGGTGTGAACCGGCACTTACAGAGGAGGTCTAGTGCTAGAATTATTACTCTCGCTCTGACATTCGTGGCGATACCTCACGTGTGTGGTGCGAACACCGTTTACATATGTGGGCGTGACCTACGTATGTGTTTACCACTGTGCACAAGCATGGGGGGACCGGGGCACTTAAAGAATCATTTTTTTTTTTTTTTTTTTAATTAATTTTTTTTTTTTTTTATATTTTTACACTGTCCCTTTTAAAAAAAAAAATGTGATCACTTTTGTTGCTTTTGCAAGGAATGTAAACATCCAGTGCGATAACCATACAGCATGACAGGTCCTCTTTATGGAGAGATCTGAACCCCAAATCTCTCCCCTACCTTTTAATAAAAAAAAAAAGATCCAAAAAAAAAAAAATGTAATTGATCTTTCGCTTTAAAAAAAAAAAAAAAATGGCCATGTTTACAGTGACCTCATGGCATCCCTCCGGTCCTCCTAGACCATAGAGATGAGCGGAGACCATCTTTCCTTCGCTTATCTCTGTGACCAGCCAGCGCCAGATCGGTTCCCAGAGCTACCGATCGACCAGTTAACCACCAGAGGTGGGGGGGGCGGCACCCCTCCCACCATTTCTAAAAGTGATCCAGTAGCAAATCCACCGCTTGGATCGTTTTTATCAGACAGAGCGGCGCCTCGGGGAGGAATTAATACCGGAGTTATGGCATCTAACTTCTGCTATAACTCCAGTATTAATTTCCCAATTAGGTGGTCGGCAAGTGGATCAGACGATTGGTTACTTTGAGTTCTTTTTGTTCTTAATAAAAGTAATAATAATTCCAATCCTTTTTTTTTTTTATCTTTTTAATTTTTTTTTTTAAACCCTTTGTGTGCCAAGGTACGTTTATAGACAGCATGGTAGACAAGGGGTTAAATCAAGCTCACAGCTGCTACAGATGTGAGCCTGGTCCCTGCTATGTGTGATGATGCCATGCCAGGTCCCTCCCTATGCGTTTCGTCACATGACGTCATCGGGGATGTGATTTTTTTTTTTTCTTTCTTTCTTTTAATCAGGATACGTTCGGACAGATTAGTATTGTGACGGTTCAGAAGGAGCGCGGCGTAGATCCCAGGTAAGCTGTGATGCGGTCTGTGTAATGACTTGTACTCTGCTAGGTCTGTGTTGCTCGGGGGCGTCATGTCCCGCATGCTCGGTGGTCGGCCATGTTTGTATTTAAAATGTTTAGTTTGGTCTCGTGCGATTTCTTATATCGTGCCGTACAATCCCCGACTTCCGTATAATTCTTTAAAGGGTAACTACACTTTCATGGGAAAAGTTGCAAATTTAAAAAAATAAAATATATATATATATATATATATATATATATATATATATATATATATATATATATATATTATATATTGTATACAATTGTGACACAAGTCATATTGTAATTAAATGTTAATAAAAACGGCCTTTCCTTTTCAATCTGCAGCCGCTGTAATTTTTTTGTAAAATTCAATCTGGCCACCTGGAGGCGCTCTGTACACTGATGGTATACAGAGCGACCCCCCCCCCAAAAAAAAAAAAGTCACTTCCTGCTTGTGTGATTGGCTTACAGAAGTCTGAACTTAGGTACAAAGCAGATTTTGGGCATCCCCTGCAACACAAATGTCATTTTTGGTGAGACGCTCCCAAAGGGACATCGTGTCTAAAGGGATGCAGACCCCGCTAATTTCCTCATTAGAGCCCTGCAGGTGCAGCAGCTGAATGATGATTATAAAGTCACTCCCACTCGCATGAACACAGAGAAACAAACAGCTATTTCTTCAGAATAACAAACAAAGGACTCTTCTACAACGTTTGTTACAATTGCTGCGATGTACAGAGATCACCCAGGAGGTGGGGGGGAGGGGTTTGTTCCTCTTTAAAAATGGGTCTTGTAGATCTCACAGTATCACTGTCTGCTAACAGACATGATTTTCTCCCGTTTTCCCCCAAATCCTCATCTCCTGCTCCTGTAACTGATTTATTGCTGCTCCCAGAGTTCTGCACAGAGCTTGAGGTCAAATTGCAGGCAGCCTCCAGCGTCCCCGGCAGCGCTGATCATGAAGTGAAGGCAAATGCTCTCACTTAGCATTCGTGTTGTAAGATTTCAGCAAGTGAATCAAGCGCAGCCTTTCTTAGAATCTACAGGACAGGAGCAGGTGAGGCTGTGCCATGGAATTTCCTAAAATGTTCCCCGAGTGTCTCGGCCCGGCCGGAGGGGGTTGTGGTTGTTTTCGGTGCTGGAGTCTCACTTTTAGTTGTCTCATCCCCGCAGTCTGTACAGTGAAAGCGATGGACGAGGCGGCGCGGCGGTGGGCGGCAGCGTCATCCTGGGAGTTGGAGAGGAAGAGGAATTCAGAGACACCATTCAGCTGCACTACAAGGAGGAGGTAAGGAGGCACTCCGCTCCGAGACTAAGGCTCCATTCTAACCATTTCTATAAGACAGATGATTTCCCCACCTTCAATCCCTCCTCCATTCTGTGATTGGACGAGGTGTAAAGAGCGCCGCGCCATTTTCAACAGGCGGAGTGGATCTCCCCGCGGAGATGCCGTCTTCTCCTTCCCCGGTCTGTCTGCTCTGCCCTCTGATTCCTCCTGTGACCCGCTAACCCCCCAACAC
>JBBDGP010005445.1:0-47227 GCA_037952835.1 Lithobates septentrionalis
GGCTCTCAGGCTTTATGCTGGGGGGGGGGGGGGGGGGATATATTCTGTACCCCTCTGAGGAGATTTCCCCTCACTTCCTGTCCTGGGGACACCACCTGAGGAGAAGACATCTCCATCCATACAGAAACAGGCCGAGGGTCAGGGCCGTCTTTAATATTGATTGGGCCCTGGGCAAAAATTTTCTTGGGGCCCCACCAGCCCTGAGACATACAATAAATAGCGGCTAGACTCAAAATCAGTTTGCTGTATCAGATCAGACAGCGATTGGTTGCCAGAGGTTACAGCATATTGTTACCACTCACTGACTGGTTGCTAGAGGTTACAGCACACAATACGGCTCACCCATTAGTTGCTAGAGGTTACAGCACACGATTTCTGCTTGTTGATTGGTTTCTAGAGCTTACTGTACAGTAATACTGCTCACTGATGGTTGCTAGAGGTTACAGCGTATCATTACCGCTTACTGACTGGTTGCTAGAGGTTACAGCATACAATACGGCTCACCGATTAGTTGCTAGAGGTTACAGAACATCATCTCCTCACTGCCGGTGTTTGTCACATGGCGACCCATCACATTTGGCTACCCGCTGGAGTTCGCATGCGCGCCGCCGCCATATGCGTTCCAACACTGTTGTTTCGTCAGCTTAGGCGACCCGTCAGAATGTGTAACGGAAGTGACATTTCGTCGCTGCCATCTTGCTACATCCCGCACTCCTCAATAGTAAGGATACACTGAGAAGGGGAAGGCAGACATCTTGTTACACCCACCGGAGTTTTGCATTTTGCACTCATTTGTAACAGTAAAGTGAGTTTATATAGTGAAATACGGGACTTAGAACTCCGTCTGACTGGTTAGATGTTGAATTTTGAAAGCAGCGAACTTCCTGTCACATTACCAAACCTATGACATAAGCAGGCTTGACGCCGCTTTTAAAACTCAACATCTAACGAGTCAGACGGAATTGTAAGTTCTGTATTTCACTAGATAAACTCACTTTACTGCTAAAAAAAAAGTGTGAAATGCAAGACTCCGGGGGGTGTAAGAAGATGTCCACTTTCCCCCTTCTCAGTGTATCCCTAATATGGAGAAGTGCGGGGTGTAGCAAGATGGCGGCGACGGAACGTCACTTCCGTGGCGGTTTTAGTGTGCTCTTTTGTCCAAAAACTGTTGGAACTCATACGGCGGCATCGCGCATGCACATTCCAGCGGGTAGCCATATGTGATGGGTCGCCATATGTGACGAAACACCGGCACACCATAGACTGGGGAGGTGAGGGGACCCATCGATAGAAAACTCCTAGGGAGCCTAGAACTCCTGGGATCAGTGGCAGTGCTGGGGGAGGGGAGGGTGTGATCAATGGCAATGCTGATTTTTTTTACCGACTACCAATATAAAGAGTTTCAACACTGGCCACCAATGTAATAGGGGTTTACACTGGCCACCAATGTAATAGGGGTTTACACTGACCGCCAATGTAATAGGGGTTTACACTGACCGCCAATGTAATAGGGGTTTACACTGACCGCCAATGTAATAGGGGTTTACACTGACCGCCAATGTAATAGGGGTTTACACTGACCGCCAATGTAATAGGGGTTTACACTGACCGCCAATGTAATAGGGGGTTTACACTGACCGCCAATGTAATAGGGGTTTACACTGACCGCCAATGTAATAGGGGTTTACACTGACCGCCAATGTCATAGGGGTTTACACTGACCGCCAATGTCATAGGGGTTTACACTGACCGCCAATGTAATATGGGTTTACACTGACCGCCAATGTAATAGGGGTTTACACTGACCACTAATGTAATAGGGGTTTACACTGACCACTAATGTAATAGGGGTTTACACTAACCTCCAATGTAATAGGGGTTTACACTGACCACTAATGTAATAGGGGTTTACACTGACCACCAATGTAATAGGGGTTTACACTGACCACCAATGTAATAGGGGTTTACACTGACCGCCAATGTAATAGGGGTTTACATTGACCACTAATGTAATAGGGGTTTACACTGACCGCCAATGTAATAGGGGTTTACACTGACCACTAATGTAATAGGGGTTTACACTAACCTCCAATGTAATAGGGGTTTACACTGACCGCTAATGTAATAGGGGTTTACACTGACCGCCAATGTAATAGGGGTTTACACTGACCAATAATGTAATAGGGGTTTACACTGACCAATAATGTAATAGGGGTTTACACTGACCACCAATGTAATAGGGGTTTACACTGACCACTAATGTAATAGGGGTTTACACTAACCTCCAATGTAATAGGGGTTTACACTGACCGCCAATGTAATAGGGGTTTACACTGACTACCAATGTAATAGGGGTTTACACTGACCACCAATGTAATAGGGGTTTACACTGACCACCAATGTAATAGGGGTTTACACTGACCACCAATGTAATAGGGGTTTACACTGACCAATAATGTAATAGGGGTTTACACTGACTACCAATGTAATAGGGGTTTACACTGACCACTAATGTAATAGGGGTTTACACTGACCACTAATGTAATAGGGGTTTACACTGACCACTAATGTAATAGGGGTTTACACTGACCACTAATGTAATAGGGGTTTACACTGACCGCCAATGTAATAGGGGTTTACACTGACCGCCAATGTAATAGGGGTTTACACTGACCACCAATGTAATAGGGGTTTACACTGACCACCAATGTAATAGGGGTTTACACTGACCACCAATGTAATAGGGGTTTACACTGACCACCAATGTAATAGGGGTTTACACTGACCACCAATGTAATAGGGGTTTACACTGACCACCAATGTAATAGGGGTTTACACTGACCACTAATGTAATAGGGGTTTACACTAACCTCCAATGTAATAGGGGTTTACACTGACTACCAATGTAATAGGGGTTTACACTGACCACCAATGTAATAGGGGTTTACACTGACCACCAATGTAATAGGGGTTTACACTGACCACCAATGTAATAGGGGTTTACACTGACCACCAATGTAATAGGGGTTTACACTGACCAATAATGTAATAGGGGTTTACACTGACCACCAATGTAATAGGGGTTTACACTGACTACCAATGTAATAGGGGTTTACACTGACCACTAATGTAATAGGGGTTTACACTGACTACTAATGTAATAGGGGTTTACACTGACCACCAATGTAATAGGGGTTTACACTGACCACTAATGTAATAGGGGTTTACACTGACCACTAATGTAATAGGGGTTTAAACTGACCGCCAATGTAATAGGGGTTTACACTGACCACCAATGTAATAGGGGTTTACACTGACCGCCAATGTAATAGGGGTTTACACTGACCACCAATGTAATAGGGGTTTACACTGACCGCCAATGTAATAGGGGTTTACACTGACCGCCAATGTAATAGGGGTTTACACTGACCACCAATGTAATAGGGGTTTACACTGACCACTAATGTAATAGGGGTTTACACTGACTACTAATGTAATAGGGGTTTACACTGACCACCAATGTAATAGGGGTTTACACTGACCACTAATGTAATAGGGGTTTACACTGACCACTAATGTAATAGGGGTTTACACTGACCACTAATGTAATAGGGGTTTACACTGACCGCCAATGTAATAGGGGTTTACACTGACCGCCAATGTAATAGGGGTTTACACTGACCACCAATGTAATAGGTGTTTACACTGACCGCCAATGTAATAGGGGTTTACACTGACCACTAATGTAATAGAAGCATTCACAGTAACCACCAATGTAAGAAGGGACTTACACTGACCACTAGTGTGAATGAAAGGATTCTACACCAAACACAAATGTAATGAGAAGATTTACACTGACCACCAATGTAACTGAGGAATTTAGCCTGCGTTCACATTTGTGTGTGTCAAGAACACATGCAAAATCGCTTTCCTGACACCACAGAAACGTGCTGCCCTTTAGCAGATACACAGCAGTGCCATTAATTGTTAATGACACCCTCACACATATCACTTTCTCTCCCCACCTTGGATCACATGTATGTCAATGGATCAGATTTCCATCTGTCACCATCAAGTACAAATCCCCTTTCCACCATTCACTTTCCCAGTTGTTTTCTCCGTATGCCCTTGTGCTTATTTGTTCCTGGTTTTTATTTGATTTTCATTCTCACTCCTTCTTCTTTACCCATTTCCTTTTTTGCACTTCACCTACACTGCTATCCTTTACACACCCTATACATATACAGTTTTATGCAAAAGTTTAGGAACCCCTGACAATCTCCATGATTGCCATTTATAAATATTTGGGTGATTGGATCAGCAATTTCATTTCGATCTATCTAATAACTGAAGGACACCGGAATATTTCAGTAGTGAAATGAGGTTTATTGGATGCGCAAATATGCATCAAAACGAAATTAGACAGGTGCATAAATTTGGGCACCCCAACAGAAAAATCACATCATTATTTAATAGAGCATAAATAACAGCCTCTAGATCAGTGGTTCTCAACCTGGGGGGTGGAATGACGATTTGCCAGGGGTCACCGAATCCTGGGCTGTTCCTGAATTGCACACCGCTCTCCCAGCCTTTTCAGGGCCGCCCAGCAGGGCTGTAACTGGATCCCGTGGCTGCCCACTCAGCCACTCATTAAGTTCACGGCATGGCTGGGGGGGGGGGGGCAGAGACTAGAGGTCAGCTGACTGGTGAGGAATGTGAAGTGGGAGGGGCTGGAGGAGACCCTATCTCCTGATTTCGGCATTGGTGTCACTGCTGCGAGTAACCACAAAGTTGGAGACGCAGTGAAGCCGGAGACACAGCGAGTAACACTGCCTGTGATTATATTTGCCATTAAAAGTCCCCACTACAGTTCTCAGATCAGCAGATGACCTCAATCAAGAGCACCTAAAGTTGGCTGATCAGAACTCCCCCCAGCACTGCCACCGATCCCCCCCACCAGCATTGCCACTCATTCAACTTCCTGCCAGCACCGCCACTCATCCCATTCCCACCAAGGAGTAAGAGAAGGAATAAAAATAGAGAATACATGGAAGGGAGAGGAAAAGAGAGGGAGGAACAAAGAATAAGAGAGAGACAGAATATGAGAAAGAACAAGAAAAGGAAAAAAAAAAGAAATTGGGATAGAGATAAATAAAAGGGAAAGAAAGGAGAACAAAGAGAAAGAGTGGTACTACATCCTAAAATGTACCATAAGAAGTTTTAATACTGTACGAGTGGAAGGGACTCCGGGAGCGCTAAATGTTCATGGGTTAGGGGTGCAAATCACTTGTCTTGCCTTGGGTGCTGACAACCCTACGCTGCGAAAATAATTTTACTGTTAGGGGTCCCCACAACTTGTGAAATTTTATCAAGGGGTCACAACACTAGAAAGGTTGAGAACCACTGCTCTAGATGCTTCCTATAGCCTGTAATGAGTGTCTGGATTCTGGATGAATGTATTTCGGACCATTCCTCCTTACAAAACATCTCCAGTTCAGTTAGGTTTGATGGTTGCCCAGCATGGACAGCCCGCTTCAAATCACCCCACAGATGTTCAAGGATATTCAGGTCTGGGGACTGGGATGGCCATTCCAGAACATTGGACTTGTTCCTCTGCATAAATGCCCAAGTAGATTTGGAGCAGTGTTTTGGGTCGTTGTCTTGTTGAAATATCCAGCCCCGGCGTAACTTCAACGTTGTGACTGATTCCTCAACATTATTCTCAAGAATCTGCTGATATTGAGTGGAATCCACGTGACCCTCAACTTTTTTTTTTTTTGAAAATTCTTTTTATTGCGTTTGTTTAAAAAATAAAACAAAAAAACAAAAAAAAAAGTTACATAATACAGGCTCTGGGCATACCCCGGCTGAGGTAACCACCAATAAAACAATCCTATACATTAAAGTGGAGTTCCACCGACTTTTACAACTCTTCAGCATCCCTCATTAACTGTGCACTGTAAACAAATTGGATATTTTTTAAATTTTTTTTCTCAGCACCTACTTTATATCTGCTGTATCCATTTTTCACTTCCTCCTCCCTGGCCGCGGCCCATCGCATCATTTCCTGTTTGCAATGCCTTCTGGGAAGGGGCGGCAACTTCCTCTGAAACTGCCGTTGCTATGGAAAGCTGACCTGAAACCTATTACACAGCTTGTGCTGCACCGAGCATGTGCGAGATCTGCAAGGATGAGATCCAGGAAGAAATACAGTCTGGCTTCAGATGCCCACATTTAAGATGGCCACGGCCTGCTGCAAGTTTATAAAATAACAAACTACTGCTATAAACTAACAAAACAGACCTTAGTTTACAGACTAACTTTACTAGAATACATTAAGCTTGTGTATTATAGGGGTATTTTTATTCAAAAAGTAGAATTTCGGCCGGAACACCACTTTAATACTTATCTATAGAACTTCTATCACTGAAACTACTCGTGTCATTAAGATTGAGAGGACAGGGGGAGGATAGTGCGTCATGCATTCCAAGTGACCACATCGGGAAGTGTTTTGCTGAGGTTGAGGATAACGCCTTTAGGAGAACCTACAGATAATGGCAAAGTTAGGTCTTCACTGCTACAAGGCTTTTAGTTGAAGTAGACAATCAATGGGAACAGTGCCTATTGGAGTTGCGATCGTGGTGTCTGATTCTAACCATACGTGACATATTTTGTCAAACTTGGCTGGGCAGCCTCTGGCGAGAAAGGCCTCTTTGTATAGTGGTACCGCTGAGTTAATCAGCGATTTCCATGTGTTCAAAGTAGGTTACCTCCGTTTGTTTCCATTTAATGAGTAGAGCTTTCCTAGAGTAAAATAGTAGAAGTCCTATTAGTGTTCCGGTTGCTCAGCGGTGGGCCAAGGAGCCCACCAGACCAAGCAAACAGATCGATACAATGTGACCCTCAACTTTAACCAGATTCCCAGTACCGGCACTGGCCACACAGCCCCACAGCATGATGGAACCTCCACCAAATTTTACTGTGGGTCAGGGGCGTTGCTAGGTGTACAAAAGATCTGGGGCTAGAGCCCATAGCAGCGTAGTAAAGAAAGTCATACGCTTGGGCGGGCATACACATGTATATACAGTAATATGCGTGAGTGTATACATGTCCCCAGAGAGCCCCTCCTACATCAGAGTCCCCAGAGAGCCTCTCCCTTGCATCAGGATCCCCAGAGAGACCCCCACTTACATCAGGGTTCCCAGAGCACCCCCCTTACATTAAGGTCCCCAGAGAGCCTCCCCCTTGCATCAGGGTCCCCAGAGAGCCCCCTACTTACATCAGGATCCCCAGAGAGCCCCCCACTTACATCAGGGTTCCCAGAGCACCCCCCTTACATTAAGGTCCCCAGAGAGCCTCCCACTTACATCAGGGTCCCCAGAGAGCCCCCAACTTACATCAGGATCCCCAGAGAGCCTCCCACTTACATTAGGGTTCCCAGAGCACACCCCTTACATTAAGGTCCCCAGAGAGCCTCCCCCTTGCATCAGGGTCCCCAGAGAGCCCCCTACTTACATCAGGGTCCCCAGAGAGCCTCTCCTCCCCTTGGGGACCCCTGCAGAGACTCGGGGCTATGGGCCCCAGATTCGGGGCTATAGCCCCAAAAGCCACCCCCTAGCGACGCCACTGCTGTGGGTAGAAAGTGTTTTTCTTGGAATGCCGTGTTCTTTTGCCGCCATGCATAACGCCCCTTGTTATGACCAAATAACTCAATCTTTAGGGGATACAGGTGTAGCGCTAAAAGGTGGTGGTGAATAAACAAAAAAAAGTTCATATGCACGAAAAATTAGTTATAAAAGAATACAGTCCATCTGGAAAACTCCAATGAAATAAGGAATAGAAGAGCCGTCACCGACACCCAATAAAACTGACTCTTACCGCCAGTGTATAGGATATACACATTAAGCAAATCACTGAAAGATCAGATCCGCAGCTCCTATTCATCAAACGGTCCACTAATTGGGCAAGAGATCCTTTTTTCACAGACCCACCAGAGACAGATAACTTAATCTTTCAACCTCGGCTAGATGATACACTCCACAGGTACAGCCCGGTGGTCACATATATGGGGATGAAAAAATACTCTCATCGCGCAGACATCCATAGAAATGGTAATTTATTCCATTAAAAAAAAAGCTAAGTGCACAACTCACATTGTGAGTCCAGTGCTTCTTACTAACAAGACGGTGGCCACTCCTTTGTCCACACTGCGTCAGTCGTCCCTTACTCAACCCGACATTTCATCACAAACGTGCATCTTCAGGGGCGTGGTCAAGACGTGTGACGCTACTTTTTATAAATGGAATGGACTTGGATGTAAGGCAGGATATTGCGTGCGTTCCACCAGGCGGAAGTAGTCATCTCCCTACCAGTGAACCGCGCAATCCTATAATAAGTGCGATCCACAGGGCGGAAGTCAACATCTCCCGACCCATGAACCGCACATCCGGAAGTAGCATGCGTTCCACCGGGTGGAAGTGACGATCTCTCAACCACTAGGCAGCACCTCCCAAAGGAAATGAACCAGGATGAGCTCCATGGACCGGAAACACTAGCCGGCCACTCCTTTGTCCACACTGCGTCACTCGTCCCTTACTCAACCCGACGTTTCATCACAAACGTGCATCTTCAGGGGCGTGGTCATGACGTGTGACGCTACTATTTATAAAAGGAATGGACTTGGATGTAAGGCCGGATATTGCGTGCGTTCCACCGGGTGGAAGTAGTCATCTCCCTACCAGCGAACCGCGCAATCATATATTAAGTGCGATCCTTAGGGCGGAAGTCATCGTCTCCCGACCCATGAACCGCACATCCGGAAGTAGTATGCCTTCCACCGGGTGGAAGTGACGACCTCGCGACCACTAGGCAGCACCTCCCAAGGAAGTGAACCAGGATGAGCTCCATGGACCGGAAACACTAGTCAGCCATAGCCCGGGAGCTTATTAGATAAAAAGAGAAGAGGGGCAATACAGAATAGTAAACAGAACAACGTTGTGCGTTCCGGATAACGGAAGTGAACACCTCCTAAATACCGGAACGCAACCAGCATAAAAATTACACAATAAATAATTACCACAATAAAAATTAGGCTTACAACTAGCCCCAAAAAAATGAAACTAAGAAATTAAAAATCACATTGCAATTGCAATGGATTCATTCCTAAGTGATCATTAAAACTCAATAGAGTAATACATACCCGGTTTCCCCGAAAATAAGACCTAGCGTGATTGTCGGTGATGGCTGCAATATAAGCCCTACCCCCCAAATAAGCCCTAGTTAAAGTCCTTGTAGGTCTTCTTTTCAGGGAAACAGGGTAGGGCTTATTTGGGGGGTAGGGCTTATATTGCAGCCATCACCGACAATCACGCTAGGTCTTATTTTCGGGGAAACAGGGTAGGAGGAGGGATTAGGAGTGCGTATGGATTTTAAGGAGCGGCGACCTCTTGTGGTAATAAAACAGTAAACATGCATAATACATACATCACATAAAACAACATTGGCTCACATAGAAAACATACATAAACTGACAATCTGTGGACCCAGCGAAAAATAAATAAATAAAGGAACATAAATACGATAGCAACCACATTGGCGGCCATATAATGAGTATCGCAAAAGCAAAAGAAACACGCATTAATATGTGATAGGTACAGAACAATAGATCAATAGATCTAAATATCTTACCAATTATTAATAAATGCGTTCACGTCCCATTCGATCTTTGTTTCATCAGTCCACAGCACCTTATTCCGAAATGAAGCTGACTTGTCCAAATGTGCGTTTGCATATCTCAAGCGACTCAGTTTGTGGCGCGTGTGTAGAAAAGGCTTCTTTCGCATCACTCTCCCATACAGCTTCTCCCTGTGCAAAGTGCTCTGAATTGTTGAAGGATGCCCAGTGACACCATCTGCAGTAAGTTGATCTTGTAGGTCTTTGGAGGTGGTCCGTGGGCTGTCTTTGACCCCTCTCACCATCCTTCGCCCTTGCCTCTCCAATATTTTATGTGGCCTGCCACTTCTGGCCTTAACAAGAACTGTGCCTGTGGTCCTCCATCTCCTCACTATGTTCCTCACAGTGGACGCTGACAGCTTATATCTCTGCAATAAGTTTTTGTAGCCTTCCCCTAAACCATAATGTAGAACAATCTTTGTTTTCAGGTCATTTGAGAGTTGTTTTGAGGCCCCCCATGTTGCCACTCTTCAGAGGAGAGTCAAAGAGAACAACAACTTGCAATTGGCCACCTAGAATACCTTTTCTCATGATTGGATGCACCTGTCTATGAAGTTCAAGGCTTAACCGGTTCAATACAGGGCAATTTCACCCCCTTCCTTCCCAGGCCAATTTTTAGTTTTTAGCGCTGTCGCACTTTAAACATCAATTGCGCGGTCGTGCGACGTTGTACCCAAAAAAAATTGACGTCCTTTTTTCACCACAAATAGAGCTTTCTTTTGGTGGTATTTGATCGCCTCTGCGTTTTTTTATTTTTTGCGCTATAAACAAAAGAAGAGCGACAATTTTGAAAAAAACACAATATTTTTTACTTTTTGCTATAATAAATATCCCAATTTTTTTTCAAAAAAACTAATTTTTTCCTCAGTTTCGGCCGATACGTATTCTTCTACATATTTTTGGTAAAAAAAATCGCAATAAGCGTATATTGATTGGTTTGCGCAAAAGTTATAGCGTCTACAAAATACGGGATAGATTTATGGCATTTAAAAAAAAATAATATTTATTTATTTTTTTTAGCGGCGATCGCGATTTTTTTTTCGTGACTGCGACATTATGGCGGACACATCGGACACTTTTGACACATTTTTGGGACGATTCACATTTATACAGCGATCAATGCTATAAAATTGCATTGATTACTGTGTAAATGTGACAGGCAGTGAAGGGTTAACCACTAGGGGGCGGGGAGGGGTTAAGTATGTTTCCTAGGGAATGCTTCTAACTGAAGGGGGAGGGGACGCTCAAGGGGAGGAGACCGATCAGTGTTCCTCCGTTCTGGGAACACAGATCGCTCTCCTCAGAGCTGACAGGCTGTGGATCTCTGTGTTTACACACACAGATCCACATGCCGGCCCGGTTAACGGGCAATCGCGGGTGCCCGGCGGACATCGCGGCCACCGGACACACGCACCGGGTCCCGAGCAACGCGGCGCGCGCGCGCGCCCCCTAGATGGCCGGGAATCCCAGGACGTCATATGACGTCCACCCAGGATGGGAGATCCCATCTGTGGACGTCATATGTCTATAGCTGGGTAATGAAGTGGTTAATGAGCTCACCAAACCAATTGTGTGTTCCAATGAATCAGCGCTAAGTAGTTACAGGTATTCAAATCAACAAAATGACAAGGGTGCCCAAATTTATGCACCTGTCTAATTTCGTTTTGATGCATAGTGCGCATTTTCTGTTAATCCAATAAACCTCATTTCACTACTGAAATATTACTGTGTCCTTTAGTTATTTGATAGATCAAAATGAAATTGCTGATCCAATCACCCAAATATTTATAAATGACGATCATGGAAATTGTCAGGGGTTCCTAAACTTTTGCATACAACTGTGTATATGTATATATATATATATATATATATATATATATATATATATACACACACAACATATAAAATTTTCCTCACATAGGTCCCTTATTGGGGTTATCACTCGCACCCTACATCAGGGTCATCCACCCATACCCACCCGCTTTGGATTTGTCTGTGCCGGTTGTCATCGCCGGAGGTGATGCTTTACGGTGTATTGGCGATGCTGCACTGCCGCTGCGCGGATGCAGATGTGAGTTGGACGCACAACCTTTTAGAATTTTTTCTATATACAATTTTTATTTATTTATTATTATTATTTTTATTTTATTTTTGCCCCCATTTTTTATTTTTCAATTTTATTTTTAATTTTTTAATACCTATTCTTATTTCCGAATTATAATTTTGGAGACTATCTAGATACGTATGTTCTCTATCTCTAGATATATTCCATGGTTTATGCTCCTGATGAGCTGCTATAAGGCCGCGAAACGCGTCGAGCCATCAACTCTTACTATCATTTTAATCATGGATTAACAAGATTCCTTATGATGCCTAGAACAATTCACCACGGTAATTCTGTTATTTTAACCCCCCCCCCCCCCCTTTTTTCTCCCCTCCCTCTTTCTGTTTTAAAGAGGAATCTAGGAAGGTCATTTAGGCTCCAATTGTATCGTGGCTATGTATATAAATGTAACAGTTGCCATTTATGTTTATATTATATATGAATGTCTATTGGATTGTGGATTATTATGTAATTTATGTTGAAAGTGATGTTTATTGTTTAGAGGTTTTATGCCCAAAATGTCCTATAAGAGATTATACAATATAAATAAACATAACTTCCCAGTCACTTGACTTCTTTATTTGCTGCTGTGTGCTTCACATAAAGTCCCACTTCTCGCTCTCTGTCTTCTTATAAATCAATGACAGGGATGGAGGCAGGTACCCCTTTGGTTTTTGCTTCTTGGTTTCTTTCTCGTTTTCACCACTTCAGCCCCCGGACCATTTGGCTGGCAAAAGACCAGAGCACTTTTTGCGATTCGGCACTGCGTTGCTTTAACTGACAATTGTGCGGTCGTGCGATGTGGCTCCCAAACAAAATTGATATCCTTTTTTCCCCACAAATAGAGCTTTCTTTTGGTGGTATTTGATCACCTCTGCGCTTTCTTGTTTTTTGTGCTATAAACAAAAAATGTAGCGACAATTTTGAAAAAAAAAAAAAAACACATTATTTTTTACTTTTTACTATAATAAATATCCCCAAAAAATATATAAAAAAAAACCCAGGCCGATACGTATTCTTCTACATATGTTTGGTAAAAAAAAAAAAAAAAAAATCGCAATAAGCGTTTATTGATTGGTTTGCGCAAAAGTCATAGCGTCTACAAAATAGGGGATAGATTTATGGCATTTTTATTATTTTTTTTTTTTTTTACTAGTAATGGCGGCGATCAGCGATTTTTATCTGACAGATCGGACACTTTCGGCTCTATTTTGGGACCATTCACATTTATACAGCGATCAGTGCGATTAAAAATGCATTGATTACTGTGTAAATGACACTGGCAGGGAAGGGGTTAACCACTAGGGGGCGCTGTAGGGGTTAAGTGTGTCCTAGGGAGTGATTCTAACTGTGGGGGGGATGGGCTATGTGTGACCCGACACTGATCTCTGCTCCCGATTATAGGGAGCGGTGATCAGTGTCCTGTCACTAGGCAGAACAGGGGAATGCTTGTTTACATCAGCATTACCCCGTTCTTCCTGTCCGTGAGACGATCGCGGGTATCCCCGCGGACATCGAGTCGGCGGGACCCGCGATCACACTCATGGAGCCCGCGGCGGGCGCGAGATCTGTCACCTGTCATGTGAGATCTGAGATCCGAGATCTGTCCCCTCCCCCCCTTCAGTTAGAACACAAACTAGGGAACACATTAACCCCTTCATCGCCCCCTAGTGGTTAACCCCTTTACTGCCAGTGACATTTTTACGGTAATCAATGCAATTTTATAGCACCGATCGCTGTAAAAATGCCAATGGTCCCAAAAATGTGTCAAAATTGTCTGACGCGTCCGCCATAATGTCGCAGTCCCGATAAAAAAACGCAGATCACCGCCATTACTAGTAAAAAAAAAAAAAATTTGTAATAAAAGTGCCATAAATTTTTCCCCTATTTTGTAGACGCGATAACTTTTGCACAAACCAATCAAACGCTTATTGTGATTTTTTTTCACCAAAAATATGTAGAAGAATATGTATCGGCCTAAACTGAGGGAAAAAAAAAGTTTTTTTTATATATTTTTGGGGAACATTTATTACAGCAAAAAGTAAAAAATATTGCTTTTTTTTCAAAATTTGCGCTCTTTTTATGTTTATAGCGCAAAAAATAAAAACCGCAGAGGTGATCAAATACCACCAAAAGAAAGTTTGGGTGAAACGTCGCACGACCGCGCAATTGTCAGTTAAAGTGACGCAGTGCCGAATCACAAAAAAGTGCTCTGGGTCAGGAAGTGGGTAAAATCTTCCTGGGCTGAAGTGGTTAAAGGGCCATTGATTTTTTTTTTTATTGCATTTTAGTGTAAATATGACATCTGATGTCTTTTTGACCCCCAGATCTCATATTTAAGAGGACCTGTCATGCTTTTTTTCTATTACAAGGGATGTTTACATTCTTTTTAATAGGAATAAAAGTGACACAATTTTTTTTAAAAAAGAGAACAGTGTAAAAATAAATGGTAAAATAAATAAGAAAAAAAAATAATTTTTTAAACGTGCCCCGTCCCGACGAGCTCGCGCGCAGCAGCAAACGCATACGTGAGTAGCGCCCGCATATGAAAACGGGGTTCAAACCACACATGTGAGGTATCGCCGCGATCGGTAGAGCGAGAGCAATAATTCTAGCCCCAGACCTCCTCTGTAACTCAAAACATGCAACCTGTAGAATTTTTTAGACGACGCCTATGGAGATTTTTAAGGGTAAAAGTTTGTCGCCATTCCACGAGCGGGCGCAATTTTGAAGCGTGACGTGTTGGGTATCAATTTACTCGGCGTAACATTATCTTTTACAGTATGAAAAAAAAATTGAGCTAACTTTTCTGTTTTCTTATTTTTTAATTCAAAAAAGTGTATTTTTTTTTTTGCTTTGCTACCGGGCCTCAATACCCAGCTTAGTTATCATCCCTTTTTAGAGGGGTTCTCCTCAGGCGGATGTGAAAAAGAGTGATTTAGTGACCTCACTCAGTACGTGAGTTTGGTTTGTGATTGTATGTACTATCTGGGAGGATTTCAGGCTGTGTTCACTATTCTAGTATGTCTTATACAACTTGAGTTCCCATATTGTTTACCTATTAGGCCACATGTACACGGGACGCTGAGGCAAAGTCCTCTGAACAAATTTTTTTGAGCTTTTTTTAGCCACGTTTGCATGCCGCGTTTAGCCGTGTTTGCGTCTAGAAACGTTTATTAAGATTACCTAATTTAAGACCCTCCCCAAGCTCAAAAAACATTGTTAGTTAACAATTTCAGCCATTTTTAACTAGAGTGAGTAGCAGCAGCAAAGAGAGCAGTTGTCTACTAGTATTTGCCTCTATTTTGGAGCTTTTTTTTGCAATGGATCCAATAATGAGCATCTGTGAGGAAATGCTCCTGACGTTGCTCTTGATGAGGGTAGAACGACGTAGAAAATTGCGTGCGAGGTCCAGAGTCAGAGTTCGTCGCTGTTGGACCCATCCCTTGATTGCACAGCGAATATCGGCAGGATATTTTGTCACCTGCCACAAGTTGCGGATTGTCCACTTGCCACGTCACCTGCCACAAGTTGTGGATTGTCATTTGCCACGTCATCTGCCACAAGTTGTGGATTGTCCACTTGCCACGTCACCTGCCACAAGTTGCGGATTGTCCACTTGCCACAAGATGTGGATTGTCCACTTGCCACGTCACCTGCCACAAGTTGTGGATTGTCCACTTGCCACGTCACCTGCCACAAGTTGCGGATTGTCCACTTGCCACGTCACCTGGCACAAGTTGTGGATTGTCCACTTGCCACGTCACCTGCCACAAGTTGCGGATTGTCCACTTGCCACATCACCTGGCACAAGTTGCGGATTGTCCACTTGCCACGTCACCTGGCACAAGTTGCAGATTGTCCACTTGCCACGTCACCTGGCACAAGTTGTGGATTGTCCACTTGCCACATCACCTGCCACAAGTTGCAGATTGTCCACTTGCCACGTCACCTGGCACAAGTTGCGGATTGTCCACTTGCCACGTCACCTGGCACAAGTTGTGGATTGTCCACTTGCCACGTCACCTGCCACAAGTTGTGGATTGTCCACTTGCCACATCACCTGGCACAAGTTGCGGATTGTCCACTTGCCACGTCACCTGGCACAAGTTGCGGATTGTCCAATTGCCACGTCACCTGGCACAAGTTGTGGATTGTCCACTTGCCACGTCACCTGCCACAAGTTGTGGATTGTCCACTTGCCACGTCACCTGCCACAAGTTGAGGATTGTCATTTGCCACGTCACCTGCCACAAGTTGTGGATTGTCATTTGCCACATCACCTGCCACAAGTTGAGGATTGTCATTTTCCACGTCACCTGCCACAAGTTGTGGATTGTCATTTGCCACATCACCTGCCACAAGTTGAGGATTGTCATTTGCCACATCACCTGCCACAAGTTGCGGATTGTCCACTTGCCACGTCACCTGCTACAAGTTGCTATTTCAAGTCTAACAAATGGGTCAAATTCCAATTATACTTCGGATAACAGCAATGCTAGTGGTGTATTGGATTGGATCAAGGGCTCATTAGGGTATATAAATGGTCTATGAACCATTGCAAGCAATGACAATTTTTTAAAATATTTTTTTAATCATTTTCCATAATTTTTGAGATTTTTAATGTAAAAAAAAATAGGGCACCTTTAACCGGTTCAATACCGGGCATTTTCACCCCCTTCCTTCCCAGACCAATTTTTAGTTTTCAGCGCTGTTGCATTTTAAAGGACAATTGCGCGGTCGTGCAACGTTGCACCCAAACAAAATTGACGTCCTTTGTTCCCCACAAATAGAGCTTTCTTTTGGTGGTATTTGATCGCCTCTGCGGTTTTTATTTTTTGCGCTATAAACAAACGAAGAGCGACAATTTTGAAAAAAAACACAATATTTTTTACTTTTTGCTATAATAAATATCCCAATTTTTTAAAATAAAAACAAATTTTTTCCTCAGTTTAGGCCGATACGTATTCTTCTACATATTTTTGGTAAAAAAAAAAAAAAATCACAATAAGCGTATATTGATTGGTTTGCGCAAAAGTTATAGCGTCTATAAAATACGGGATAGATTTATGGCATTTTTAAAAAAAAAAAATTTTTTTTTTTTTTTACACTAGTAATAGCGGCGATCAAGATTTTTTTTCGTGACTGCGACATTATGGTGGACACATCGGACACTTTTGACACATTTTTGGGACCATTCACATTTATACAGCGATCAGTGCTATAAAATTGCATTCTTTACTGTATAAATGTGACAGGCAGGGAAGGGGTTAACCACTAGGGGGACACAAGGGGTTAACTATGTTTCCTAAGGGAGTGATTCTAACTGTAGGGGGCGGGGATGCACAAGGGGAGGAGACCGATTGGTGTTCCTCTGTACTGGGAACACAGATCGGTCTCCTCTCAACTCATCCACGGTCCGGCCCGGTTAACGGGCAATCGCAATGGCCGCCGGGCACACGCACCGTGTCCCGAGCAACGCAGCGGGCGCGCGCCCCCTAGGCGACCGGGAAGCCCAGGCCGTCATATGACGTCCACCCAGGATGGGAGATCCCATCTGTGGACGTCATTTGTCTATGGCCGGGTAGGGAAGTGGTTAAAAAAAAGCTTATAAACTAAACCGCGGCTAAACACGGGTACTGCGTTTAGCTGTGTTTGGTGTCTGAAACGTGGAACTCTTCAGCGTCTGAACCTATTTTTTTTTGCTTTCAAAGAAACGCTGTTAAACGCGACTGCCTAAAAACGTCAAAATACGAGACTGTGTAGATGGGCACATAGGATAACATTGAATGAGTTCAGGGGCAGTTGCGTCCAACTGCCTCTGAACGTGTGTTTAGCAGCGTCCCGTGGACATGGGGCCTTAGGCCTCACGCACACGAGACGCTGTTAAACACGCGTTCAGAGGCAGTTGGACACTTTTTTTCAACTGCCCCTGAACTCATTCAATGTTATCCTATGTGTCCATCTACACAGTCTCGTTTTTTGGCGTTTTTAGGCAGTTGCGTTTAACCTCGTTTTTCCAGAAGCAAAAAAATGGGTTCAGATGCAAACGTTTTCCACATTTCAGACACCAATGGTACCGCGTTTGGCCGCGTTTGCGTTTATAAGTGTTTTTAAAGGAACCCTATTTTTTGGACCAGAAAACACAGAAATATGATGGTAAACTGCAGCAGAGAATGACATTTTGCGACCCGACTTCGGGGCCCCGTATCTCGGGGCCACTTGGTGCTAGGAACCCCAAATTTGGTGTGCTAACACAGTGGAACTAACACTACAACATCCAAACTTGGGGTTCCTAGCACCAAGTGGCCCCGAGATACGGGTCCCCAAAGTCGGGTCGCAAAATGTCAAGCACTTTTCTGCAGCAGAGAAGGACATTTTGTGACCCGACTTTGGGGCCCCGTATCTCGGGGCCACTTGGGGCTAGGAACCCCAAATTTGGATATGTTGTAGTGTAGCTCCACTGGGTTAGCAAACCAAATTTGGGGTTCCTTGCATCAAGTGGCCTCCGAAATACGGGGCCCCAAATTTGGGTCGCAAAAGGTCATTCTCTGCTCTGCAGACGCTTCTAGACGCAAACTCGGTAAAACGCGGCTAAACGCGGCAAAACTGGAGTTTCTAAACGCAGGTTTCAGCTTTTAAAAACATGTGTTCAGCAGAGTTTGCACCGGCGTCTCGTGTGCATGAAGCCTAATTGTTACTACTATGTAATTTTCACTGGTGTCTTGATAAGATCTGTGTTTGGCATTTATATGTACATGATTGTTTTAATTATGTGGATTGGTGCCTCTGGTATTTACATGCCCGTATATGACCTGCATACTTTTCTACCCTGACTGCACATCAAGCCAACCTTGATGTTATGCCACCGTCTCTGCACCAGGGGGTGTATTTTCTTTTCCCTGTGGCCTTGTTATGCTCCCAACCCAGCACACAAAGGCCTCCCGCTTCTGGCGGGCGGCATCCAATGTGGCCCTGCACGGTTGGGGTCCATGCCTGCAATCGATGACCCTGGGTGTTCTCCCCTCTCTGTATTGACCGCTTACTATGTGCGTCAGTGGGCCGCGGGTGCATGACACCCTCCCATGAATCATGGAGGGGGTGGGGGTACCGTGCACTCTCGCTCCAAGGGATCCTTTTTGCAACCACTGCGCATGCTCTCACTTGTCATCTCCTATCCTATGCACGTGCTCCACCTAGTGTCATCATGCTGTGCATAGGTGTGCACAGCCTATTGCATTAGGGTGTGCACTCCAAAGCTCAAACACATATGCATGTGTATATATACCACCGGTGTCCGTAGGGCAGCAGGCCGGTGTCCGTTTTTTTATTTTTAGTATTTTATAATTACATTTTTTTTAGGAGCCCCGTTAGGGGGCTTTGGTGAAACAACAGGAGTCTAAACAGGGGGAACCTGCGCCGCACGGGGTGATTAGGGTGTGCCCAGTCACACCCTGTGCGCACGCCTATGATGCTGTGATAATGCGGTGGAACGTGCACGTGCTTGCAGCGACCGCAGTGCTGGTATTTAGAGCAGCGTGTCTGCACAGGCAGATGCTGCTGTTTGGGTTTGACGGCTGATCGAGGGGAGCATCTCGGGTTTTGGAGTATACAAGGTAGGAACTAAGGACCTTTGACCACTTGACTACTATATTCAATAGACACACTGGGGGGGGTGGGGGGGGGGGGGGTGGACTCTCTGTGGCATTATGACATTGGTCATTCGTGCTTCCTGAGCTGGGGACCTTTTACTAAGCTTACAATATTTTGTTGTACTCTTTCCCCGGCCCATTTTTATGTTTATCATGTGTTGGGAGATCTATGGGAAAATGCATACCGCTACATAGAGAGTATACGATGCATTGCCCACCCATATGTTCTTTTAGGGGCTGACTGCTATATCTATGCAGGGATATTTTTGATGTTTCCCCAGTTTTATTATTGTTTATCTGTATTTTAGGTGGGGGCAAGGGATTCATACTTGCTACTGAAACGCGTCGGACATAACGAGAATAGACTAACACCAATATCCAGCCCTACATGAGCCTCTCTGTATCAAGTTTTGTTATATTTATGGTGATGCGTGCACCAATGGTTTTATCTGTGTATGAATAAACTTTATATTGTTATAGTAATTTTATTCAATAATTTGAGTTTGCCTATAAAGTCCCAATGTACCGGGGGGGACCCATGATTCTCCTGTTTTAACCATTTATGGACCGGGCCTTTTTCTGACACTTGTTGCTTACAAGTTTAAATTAGTTTTTTTGCTAGAAAATGATCGTGTCATTATTCTGGGACCTCCAAGTGTTATCGTTGCCTCGTTGTTCTGGGACCTCCAAGTGTTATCGTTGCCTCGTTGTTCTGGGACCCCCAAGTGTTATCGTTGCCTCGTTGTTCTGGGACCTCCAAGTGTTAACGTTGCCTCGTTGTTCTGGGACCTCCAAGTGTTAACGTTGCCTCGTTGTTCTGGGACCTCCAAGTGTTATCGTTGCCTCGTTGTTCTGGGACCTCCAAGTGTTATCGTTGCCTCGTTGTTCTGGGACCTCCAAGTGTTATCGTTGCCTCGTTGTTCTGGGACCCCCAAGTGTTATCGTTGCCTCGTTGTTCTGGGACCCCCAAGTGTTATCGTTGCCTCGTTGTTCTGGGACCCCCAAGTGTTATCGTTGCCTCGTTGTTCTGGGACCCCCAAGTGTCAGGTTGTCATTGTTCTGGGACACCTAAGTGTTATCATTTTTCCGAACCCTCCAAATGTTGGCATGTCATTTTTCTGGAAGTCCCAAGTTTTAACGTGTCATTGTTCTGTGACCTCCAACTGTCAGTGTGTCATTTTTATGGACCCCCAGGCGTTGGTGTGTCATTGTTCTGGGACCTCGAGGGGTCAGTAATTCATTGTTCTGGAATCTCCAAGGGTAAGTAAATCATTGTTCTGCCCCCAACCAAGTGTCAGCATGTCATTGTTCTGGGACCCCCAATTGTCAGCGTGTCATTTGTTCTGGGATCCCCCTGTATTGCGGTCTCTAGGTGTCGGTGTGATATTCTAAGGCAGTGATTCTCAACCAGGGTTCCATGGAAACCCTAGGGTTCCTCCGGAGGTTGCTAGAGGTTCCTTCAGCTTTGGGCTTTCTGCCTCTCCGATAAGTTCCCGAGATCCCATTGATCTTTTTAGCTATCTGTAAGGAGGTAATTCTTCCCAATGACCACAAGTGTAAGGACCATTCTTCCCAGTGGCCATCACACTGTTGTATCATGAATTGTAGACTTCGAATTTTTAGCAGGGGTTCCCCGAGACCGGAGAACTATTTGGAAGATTCCTCTGTGTTGAAAACATTGAGAAAGCCTGTTCTAAAGCCCGAAATGTCAGTGCAAACTGTACCAGGCACTTTGGTGTCAGATTTAAAAAAACAGCTCCCATCAGTGTGAAGCATTGTAGGGACAACATTTGACCCCCCACTCAATTTGTGTCCCAACTTGTAAATGATATATTTTAATAGA
Organism: Lithobates septentrionalis; assembly: GCA_037952835.1. Lineage (NCBI taxonomy): Eukaryota > Metazoa > Chordata > Amphibia > Anura > Ranidae > Lithobates > Lithobates septentrionalis. The sequence continues at coordinate 21,332 of JBBDGP010005445.1, forward strand.
TAATGAGATTTGAAGCTCACTTTGATAATACTTCCAACTCTCCATCAGACACAGAACACACCATGGATTCATTGCACAAGGTCATTTATTTCATCAATACATTTTATGTACCAAATAAATTAACTACATATAAAAAATAATCAGTGACTCAAAAAAGATACATAAAAGAATTATCACTGGGGGGGGCTGTACAAAGGAGACGGCTGTATAGTGAGACAGAACGAGGAATAGTACCAAAGGAGCTTGCGATTAACGGAGATCTGTCTGGAAACAAAATACAAATTACATTGACCAGCATGGACCGCATGAAAGTTGGATAATCAATATAAAGTGAGGAGGATTAAAAAGGTCCGTGAAACCCAAACCAACATTTGAGTATTTTGTAGATGGCGGAGAGATGAGCCACACGGGAGCTTCTTCTATTTCAGGAGGGGAGGGTACTTGTGTCGGAGTTCCTACTCTCCAAGTTGTACTTCTATACCAGAGATGGCGAACCTTGGCACCCCAGATGTTTTGGAACTACATTTCCCAGGATGCTCCACTTACACTGCAGAGTGCATGAGCATTATGGGAAATGTAGTTCCAAAACATCTGGGGTGCCAAGGTTCGCCATCACTGTATCTATACTGATACATCGAGGGGAGTGGGAATACTTGTGTTTGCAACAGGCGGAGTAAGCAGTGGCATAGCATGGGTGGCGCCACAAGGGGGTGGATGCCCTGGAGGCAAAAATTCTTAGGAACCCAGAATTAGTAAAGATCTGGGGTGGGAAGAGGCAGAAGAACAGTCCATGCGTGCATCCATTCTGGTTCCGCTCCCACCTCTCTCTTTCTCCTTCTTAGGCTGTGTGGGTGGGTCCAGCGGGGCAGTTGAGTGGGACATCGAGTGTGTGGCAGTGCACTGAAGCTGAGGGTGGCTCTGATCTCTTATCTCCTCCTCAGGACCAACCCCAACCAGCATGCTGGGCACTAGAACTCCTCCAGCTACCACTGAGCCGGGAGGGGGGATGGGTGGTTATAAGGAGTTGGGGGTGCACAATTAGGGGTGGAGGGACTGGGGATGGACTATAAGGAGGGGGGATATGAGGTTGAGGGGCACAATGGGTAGGGAGGGTAGGGAATACTATCAGTACAAGGGTTAGGGGCCACAATGGTTTCCTTGCCCTGGCCCCTGAGTACTAGGCTTTAGACTCCAACGTTGGTGACAACAGAGCCTAGGAAGGTGGAAAGATCCATCACTGAAGGCCCCAAGGGCAAGCAGATGGCTCAGCCAACCAAACTCAACTTCTAACTGAAATAGGACTTTTTTTTTGAGTGGACTGAACCGGTTTACATCTTATGCAATGATACGAGGAGCCTGGAAGTCATGTAGACTTTCTAAATAAATGGCAACCATGGCGAGACATTGGAAGTTCTTTGGCTCAGCAGTCGGTCATGTGCAGCACCTTATGCTCAACTGATCCATTGTGCTAATAGAGCCATCAGGTGGTGCCTGACAACAGTGAGGATTAGGAGTGGAGAGGACTGAAGTTGCTCAGACATGAAATGTAGGTGGGCTCAACATAGCTGCTACAGCTTCAAAAGAGTTAAATTGTATGGAAGGAAGTTTGCAGGGAATTGAGTAATCCTTTTCAATACAAGAAAGGAATTGTGGGAAGAAAACAAAGCTGGAGTTCACTTTTGAAGCAACCCTGAAGAAGGATCACAGAACATTATTAAAACATGAAACGTTAGTACCGTGAGCCCAGGATGTGTGATATCACCCCAGGGTGGGCGGGTCCATGACATGGGACCAGCAGAAGTGGGTTGAACCACTCCAGATTGAAGGTGAGTATTGCAGCAATATACAGTGGCTTGCGAAAGTGTTCGGCCACCTTGAACTTTTCAACCTTTTGCCACATTTCAGGCTTCAAACATAAAGATATAAAATTGTAATTTTTTGTGAAGAATCACCAACAAGTGGGACACAATTGTGAAGTGGAACGAAATCTATTGGATATTTTAAACTTTTTTAGCAATTAAAAAACTGAAAAGTGGTGCGTGCAAAATTATTCGGCCCCTTTACTTTCAGTGCAGCAAACTCACTCCAGAAGTTCAGCGAGGATCTCTGAATGATCCAATGTTGTCCTAAATGACTGATGGTGATAAATAGAATCCACCTGTGTGTAGTCAAGTCTCTGTATAAATTCACCTGCTCTGCGATAGTCTCAGGGTTCTGTTGAAAGCGCAGAGAGCATCATGAAGACCAAGGGACACACCAGGCAGGTCCGTAATACTATTGTGGAGAAGTTTAAAGCCGGATTTGGATACAAAAAGATTTCCCAAGCTTTAAACATCCCAAGGAGCACTGTGCAAGCGATCATTTTGAAATGGAAGGAGTATCAGACCACTGAAAATCTACCAAGACCTGGCTGTCCCTCTAAACTTTCAGCTCAGACAAGGAGAAGACTGATCAGAGATGCAGCCAAGAGGCCCATGATCACTCTGGATGAACTGCAGAGAACTACAGCTGAGGTGGGAGAGTCTGTCCATAGGACAACAATCAGTCGTACACTGCACAAATCTGCCCTTTATGGAAGAGTGGCAAGAAGAAAGCCATTTCTCAAAGATATCCATAAAAAGTCTCGTCTAAAGTTTGCCACAAGCCACCTGGGAGACACCAAACATGTGGAAGAAGGTGCTCTGGTCCGATGAACCCAAAATCGAACTTTTTGGCCACAATGCAAAACGATATGTTTGGCGTAAAAGCAACACAGCTCATCACACTCAACACACCATCCCCCACTGTCAAACATGGTGGTGGCAGCATCATGGTTTGGGCCTGCTTTTCTTCAGCAGGGACAGGGAAGATGGTTAAAATTGAGGGGAAGATGGATGCAGCCAAATACAGGACCATTCTGGATGAAAACCTGTTGGAGTCTGCAAAAGACCTGAAACTGGGACGTAGATTTATCTTCCAACAAGACAATGATCCCAAACATACAGCAAAATCTACAAAGGAATGGTTCACAAATAAACGTATCCAGGTGTTAGAATGGCCAAGTCAAAGTCCAGACCTGAATCCAATCGAGAATCTGTGGAAAGAGCTGAAAACTGCTGTTCACAAACGCTCTCCATCCAACCTCACTGAGCTCGAGCTGTTTTGCAAGGAAGAATGGGCAAGAATTTCAGTCTCTCGATGTGTAAAACTGATAGAGACATACCCCAAGCGACTTGCAGCTGTAATCGCAGCAAAAGGTGGCTCTACAAAGTATTAACGCAAGGGGGCCGAATAATTTTGCACGCCCCACTTTTCATTTTTTTATTACTTAAAAAAAGTTTCAAAAATCCAAAAGATTTCGTTCCACTTCACAATTGTGTCCCACTTGTTGGTGATTCTTCACAAAAAATAAAAATTTTATATCTTTATGTTTGAAGCCTGAAATGTGGCAAAAGGTTGAAAAGTTCAAGGGGGCCGAATACTTTCGCAAGCCACTGTATATATATATATATATATATATATATATATATATATATCTCATTTATGCACCACACTAATGTAACTAGGCCCTCAAGAAAAACTCCAGTTTCTACAAAATATTAAAGAATAAAATGAGAGATCTAGAGAGAGAGAGAGAGAGAGATCTAGAGAGAGAGAGAGATCTAGAGAGAGATCTAGAGAGAGAGATCTAGAGAGAGAGATCTAGAGAGAGAGAGATCTAGAGAGAGAGATCTAGAGAGAGAGAGAGATCTAGAGAGCGAGAGATCTAGAGAGCGAGAGAGATCTAGAGAGCGAGAGAGATCTAGAGAGCGAGAGAGATCTAGAGAGCGAGAGAGATCTAGAGAGAGAGCGAGAGATCTAGAGAGCGAGAGATCTAGAGAGCGAGAGATCTAGAGAGCGAGAGATCTAGAGAGCAAGAGATCTAGAGAGCAAGAGAGAGATCTAGAGAGAGATCTAGAGAGCAAGAGAGAGATCTAGAGAGCAAGAGAGAGATCTAGAGAGCAAGAGAGAGATCTAGAGAGCAAGAGAGAGATCTAGAGAGCGAGAGATCTAGAGAGCGAGAGATCTAGAGAGCGAGAGATCTAGAGAGACCTAGAGAGACAGAGAGATCTAGAGAGCGAGAGATCTAGAGATCTAGAGAGCGAGAGATCTAGAGAGAGAGAGATCTAGAGAGAGAGAGAGAGATCTAGAGAGAGATCTAGAGAGACAGAGAGATCTAGAGAGACAGAGAGATCTAGAGAGACAGAGAGATCTAGAGAGACAGAGAGATCTAGAGAGACAGAGAGATCTAGAGAGACAGAGAGATCTAGAGAGACCTAGAGAGAGAGAGAGATCTAGATCTAGAGAGAAACCTAGAGAGAAATCTAGAGAAAGAGAGAGATCTAGAGAGAAAGAAAGAGATCTAGAGAGAGAGAGAGAGATCTATATATATATTTTTTACCTTTGCTGGGCATTTTATTCTTTAATATTTTGTAGAAACCGGAGACCGGAGTTTTTCTTGAGGGCCTAGTTACATTAGTGTGGTGCATAAATGATCATTAATCATTATGGTGCATGTTAACGTGGGTTAGGTTAGGGGCAGCCTATTTATGTGAATGGGTTGCTTAACGCATCCAAAAAGTCGCATGCAGTATTTCTGGCGGCGCACTGGAACACCTATTAGTTTGTTGCAACAGAATGGCATCAAAGTGCATTTCAACGCATGCATAAAGATGTGCGTTAACACAAGTCATAACTTTTGCTCTAAGCAAAATAAGGTGGCACTATATTGCTTTTGCGCTACCGCCATCATTAAGCCATTAGGTGCAAACAGGGCCGTGATAAAGGGTGGGCAGGAGGGGGGGGGGGGCAGTTGCCCTGGGCGCAGTGGCAAAAATGGACACAAGGTAGTAAACCCATTCTACGGTAAGTATCAATAGTGGGGGATGGGGGTGCAATTCTGGATCCTTGCCCTGGGCATTGTATAACCCTGTCCCGGTACTGGGGGCAACATCTTTCCTTTCCCGATGGCTGGCCAGTGGATCACAATAGTTACCGGCACCCAAGCCACCTTATTAGCGTGTCCAGCACTCTACCGACACGTCTGCTCCATATATCTATATCTAGATAGAGTGATTTTATATGATATATCTATCTATATCTATCCATCTCAATCAATTTATCAATAGATATATCAATAGATTGATTGAGATAGATAGATAGATATATATATCTATCTATCTATCTCAATTATTCAATCAATCTACCGATTGAAATTGAAATATATATATATATATATATATATATATATACATATTTCAATCAATCAATGTGACTCTAGCCTAGGAGGCTAGCACTCCTGTCTGTGACGGCAACCATCTTGACAATCTCTGGCACTGGCCAGTATCGCTCCCAGAATCTCCCACTTACAGAATGAATAACCTGTACTATTGGCGTGTTCCCGGCAGTGGCGCCACCAAAATAGCGGAGGAGTCGTCACTAAAACTGTATGTAAAAGCGGAACTAAACCCTCCTATCCTTTTCAGCCAGGGAAGCTGCCTCTGTTTGATCTGTAACTGCTGTAATGGGTGCTGCACATGTGATCAGTTACGACACCAGCCAGTTATAACCTATTTTGTAGCCAATATACAGCCCAATGCCTGACACCATGTAAAATGATGCGTCTTCGCCTCCCCCGCCTCTCCATCATATTGGCACAGCACATAGTACCTGGAGCAGAACAGCTACTGCATGATGGGAGTTTTATTTTTATTTATCCTCCCCCCCCTCTTGATTGAGGTCATGTTGAGAAGAAGGAATCACCACACCATGATTCTGCATTTTTTTTCATAGTTAAAGTGGTTGTACAGCTCAGACATGACATATGAACAAAGAAGATCCCTCTATAAGGGGTACTGAATGAAAGTCCACAGAGGTCCGGTCAGTGAAAATGTTCTTTCCAGCGGAGGTCCGAGTGTCATATCGGTGCTTTGGACTCAGATCCTTCACATCACAGCCTCCTGTGCACGTTACAGTCCCCCCCCCCCCCCCCACACCTTTGGGGCCCAAACATCCGGCCCTTACGGTAAGATGCAGGGTTCTACTGTGCAGGCACCTGTTAGTGTGAGGTCAAGGAAGTGGTGTGGCAGTGCGCATTTATGTAGGGGGGGGGGGGGGGGGGGGGGAGGGGACTCAAACAACTATTTGGTCCGGATAGGACTGTTAATGGGTCCGGATCACGGTCCGCCATTTAGTGATGCCTGCTCTATAGTGTCTACTTGTCTCAATCCAGAGCACTAAGTGTGATTTCTGTCTGCTGCCTCCTTCCTCTGTTATCAGCCTGAGTAGTTTCTGACAAGTTTTCCTGACACCAAGAGATAACAGGTGACAGGAGGGAGCTCCAGCACACAGCCTGTGACTGACAGCCTCAGCTCTGTTGCTCTGTGAAAGGGGGGAGGGGCGTGTCCTTTCCTCCAATCAGCTCTCAGAGCTCTGAAATCACAAAATAGAACAGAGGGCACACAGGCCTAGTGCATTATCCTCAATATAATTCTTTAATAAGTAAAAAGGTAAGTATTATACTCACACAAAGACGCCCATATCACAGCTTTTGATAGAAGACAGCAGATAAGGTCCACGATGGGACATTCGCATAACACAGGGGTTGGCAACCTTGGCACTCCAGCTGTGGTGAAACTACAAATCCCATCATGCCTCTGCCTCTAGGAGTCATGCCTGTGATGGCAGTGTCTCATGGGACTTGTAGTTTCACCACAGCTGGAGGGCCGAGGTTGCCCACCCCTGGCGCAACAGATAGAATATTCAGCAGTACAGGAGTCCAACGTGGCTCTGAGGAAGAGGCAAGTCCTCGAAACGCGTTAGCAAGCTGTACTGCTGAATATTCTATGTTATGTGAATGTCCTATCATGGACCTAAGCTGCTGTCTTTTATGAAAAGCTGTGATATGGGCGTCTTTTTGTGAGTATAATACTTACCTTTTTACTTACTAAAGATGTATATTGAGGATAATGCACTAGGCCTGTGTGTTCTCTGTTCTATTTTGTGAGTTCAGTGCATTCAGACTTCCCCAGTCTTTTGAGGACAGCAAGGCGTGGCATACCCAGATAAGCCAGGATGAGTGTCACTCTAGACAAAGTACCACGGTCGGGCCCACCTTCACGCTCAGGAGACTGTATGGTTTGAACTTTGAAGCTCTCAGAGCTCTGCAGACTAACTTTAGCTCTCTCTCCCATTTTTCTGAAAGCTCAGACAAGCTTTACACATTCTGGACTTTAAACAGCTGTAGAGAAGGCTGCGGATAAACAGGTACAACTTATATAGGAGGATTTGTTTCATGTGTATCAACCTGAGGCCAGTCACTTCACTGGGTACATGGAAGGGTTTACATTAACATTAAAGCATGTGCAGGAATTTAAAAACACTCTGGATTTTCTCTCCGTCCACTAAAGTTGTATCAAGTTGATGTATAATATTATGGTGTTTATTTAAAAAATGTAACCCTTGGGGCACTATTCCTCCCATTGACAAAAACGATGGGGCAATAATTTCTGCACTGACACCACCAATGGGGCATGATTCCTCCCCCCTGACACCACCAATGGGGCATGATTCCTCCCCCCTGACACCACCAATGATGGGGCACCATTACTCCCACTGACACCACCAATGGGGCACTATTCCTCCAACTGATACCACCAATGGGGCACTATTCCTCTCACTGACCCACCAATGGAGCACTATTCCTCCCACTGATACCACCCATGGGGCACTATTCCTCCCACTGATACCACCCATGGGGCACTATTCCTTCCACCGATACCAGCAATGATGGGGCACTATTTCTCCCACTGATACCACCAATGGGGCACTATTCCTCTCACTGACCCACCAATGGAGCACTATTCCTCCCACTGATACCACCCATGGGGCACTATTCCTCCCACTGATACCACCCATGGGGCACTATTCCTTCCACTGATACCACCAATGATGGGGCACTATTCCTCCCACTGATACCACCAATGGGGCACTAATAACTCCTTTAATACCAAAGATGGGGCATTGTTTCCTCCTACTGGCCATGGTCTGCCCCCCCCCCCCCCCAACAAGGTCTGAAGGAAAGTAAACTGGCCCTTTGTTAAGAAAGTTTGGAGACCCCTGCCCTAGAGGCTACCCCGGGCTGCTTACTGTCAAGCCGTGACCCTCAATAGTTGATAGAGAAATAAATGGATGCTGGTCTCTGTTCCTACGCTGCTCATGGACTGAAGAGCGCCATCAGGTGTGCAGACAAGAATGGAACACCTTCAGACCGAAGGATTGGCAGATCATGAAATAAAGCGGCAAGCCTGGCTGATCTTGTAGTGTACAAATCTATACAAAGGGGAGGAAACGAGGAGGAGACTGACAATGGCTGATCAGCGGATGAACGGTAGCGAGGAGGATGAGGAGGCTGACAATGGCTGATCAGCTCATGAATGGTAGCGAGGAGGAGACTGACAATGGCTGATCAGCGGATGAACGGTAACGAGGAGGAGGCTGACAATGGCTGATCAGCGGATGAATGGTAACGAGGAGGAGGAGGAGGCTGACAATGGCTGATCGGTAGCGAGGAGGAGGCTGACAATGGCTGATCAGCGGATGCGGATGAACGGTAGCGAGGAGGAGGCTGACAATGGCTGATCAGCGGATGAACGGTAACGAGGAGGAGGAGGAGGCTGACAATGGCTGATCGGTAGCGAGGAGGAGGCTGACAATGGCTGATCAGCGGATGCGGATGAACGGTAGCGAGGAGGAGGCTGACAATGGCTGATCAGCGGATGAACGGTAACGAGGAGGAGGAGGAGGCTGACAATGGCTGATCAGCGCATGAACGGTAGCGAGGAGGAGACTGACAATGGCTGATCAGCGGATGAACGGTAACGAGGAGGAGGAGGAGGCTGACAATGGCTGATCGGTAGCGAGGAGGAGGAGGCTGACAATGGCTGATCGGTAGCGAGGAGGAGGAGGCTGACAATGGCTGATCGGTAGCGAGGAGGAGGAGGCTGACAATGGCTGATCAGCGGATGAACGGTAGCGAGGAGGAGGAGGCTGACAATGGCTGATCAGCGGATGAACGGTAGCGAGGAGGAGGAGGAGGAGGAGGCTGACAATGGCTGATCAGCAGATGAAGGGTAGCGAGGAGGAGGAGGAGGAGGCGGCTGACAATGGCTGATCAGCGGATGAACGGTAGCGAGGAGGAGGCTGACAATGGCTGATCAGCGGGTGAACGGTAGCGAGGAGGAGGAGGCTGACAATGGCTGATCAGCGGGTGAACGGTAGCGAGGAGGAGGAGGCTGACAATGGCTGATCAGCGGATGAAGGGTAGCGGGAGGCCAACTGGCACAGGGCCCCTCCCCCCCACATACATACATAAGATCCCAGCCCAATCATGCAGAAAAGACATAGACTGGTCAAGATAAATCAAAATTCCATTAGTAATTGAAAAGCCGTCCACCCAAAAGTGCTGTTTTATTTACAGGTGAAGCCTGGCGAGACCATAATGGAGATTTACTCAAACAGGAGGACTTAGAATCTGGTGCAGCTGTGTATGGTAGCCAATCAGCTTCTAACTTCGGCTTGTTCAATTAAACTTTGGCAATAAAACTTGTAAGCCAGTTTCTATGCAGATCTGAGCCAGATTCTGCACTCTGCAGTTTTAGTAAATCAACCTCCATGTATGTCTTGGGGAGAAGGCCGACACAAGGGGTGGGCAGAAGGGGGAGGCTGCCCTGGGCACAGTGTGTATTGTAGGGATGGGGCGCCGCAATTTCCTTCTGCTATAAGGCTGACAGGAGTAGTGACAATGGCATCACTACTCCTGTCAGCCCTTGGGTTGGAAACGGCAAGAAGAAGGGGAGCGAGTCGGGAGGAGGTACGGGCTGTGCTTTCTTCCCCCTCCTCATAAGATTGCACACAATGGGGAGAAGGTTGCAAATTGGCATCTTTGCTCTAGGTACTCGATCTTGTCCCGGCACTGCTTGTTGATTTGAGGCAGCTGCGACAAAAAAACAAAAAACGGAGTGGCAGGGGTGTTAGCGAGTCATGGGGTGAGCTTTAAAGGTTTAGTTCACCTTTACAGAAAAAAATGTAATACCGGATCATAGCAAACCCCCCCCCCCAGCGGTCCCTGCTGAACTTACTTCCAAAGACTGATGAGCTATCGGCACCCCAACAGCTGCTCCAGTGGTCCAGGAATTTGAAATCCATGCACTTCTCCATGCAGAGCTTTCAGGACCAGCCAAGATCAATTCTGATTGGCCAGAGCTGGCACAGTGATTCGATCATGTCCATCCCTAAAGTGCTGCATGGGGAAGAGTGGGGATTTCACATCCCCAGGGATGCAGACAGCTCAGCAGCCCTGGAGGTAAGTACAGCAGGGACCGGAGGGGCGAGGAGGGTGTCAAGTGTTATTTCACCTTTTACATTTTTTTCTGTAAGTCAACCCTTTAAATCAGTGGTCTCCAAACTGTGGCTTGGGGGCCTGATGCGGCCCTTTTCTTGCTTTTATCCGGCCCTTGGGGCACCATTTGTATCCACACCAACAATAGGAAAAAATCCCCCCCCCCCAACTGACACCAATGATGGGGCACAATTTCTCCAATGGGGCGCAATTCCTCCCAATGACACCAACCATGGGGCACAATGACACCAACAATGGGGCGCAATTCCTCCCAAATGACACCAACCATGGGGCGCAATTTCTCCCAAATGACAACGATGGGGTGCAATTCCTCCCAAATGACACCAACCATGGGGCCCGATGACACCAACCATGGGGCGCAATTCCTCCCAAATGACACCAACGATAGGGTGCAATTCCTCCCAAATGACACCAACGGGGGGGGCGCAATTCCTCCCAATGACACCAACCATGGGGCCAGATAACACTAATCATGGGGCCCGATGACACCAACCATGGGGCCCGATGACACCAACCATGGGGCGCAATTCCTCCCAATGACACCAACAAGGGGGCACAATTCCTCCTAATGACACCAATGAGGGGACGCAATTCCTCCCAATGACACCAACGATGGGGCACAATTCCGCCCAATGACATCAACGATGGGGCGCAATTCCTCCCAATGACACCAACCATGGGGCCAGATAACACTAATCATGGGGCCCGATGACACCAACCATGGGGCCCGATGACACCAACCATGGGGCGCAATTCCTCCCAATGACACCAACAAGGGGGCACAATTCCTCCCAATGACACCAATGAGGGGGCGCAATTCCTCCCAATGACACCAACGATGGGGCGCAATTCCGCCCAATGACATCAATGATGGGGCGCAATTCCGCCCAATGACATCAACGAGGGGGCGCAATTCCTCCCAATGACATCAACGATGGGGTGTAATTCCTCCCAATGACACCAATGATGGGGCACAATTCTTCTCAAAGACACAAACAATGGGGCCCAATGACACCGACGATGGGGCGCAGTTTCTTCCAATTGCATCATCAATGGGGTGCAATTCCTCCCAATGACACCAACAATTAGGGCCCAATGACAGGGTTGCTATTCCTCCCACTGATGTCGGGACCTTTTCTATTCACAATGGCCACAGTCGGGCCCCCTTAAGTCTGAAGGACAGTAAACTGGCCCTTTGTTTAGAAGGTTTGGAGACCCCTGCTAGTGCTGTGTACAATGGCAGTATGAGATTGGGCAGATTCTTCACATCTGGGTGGAGGTTTTTACAGCAGCAAAATGACAGAAGAGCCACAGTCTAAAAAAACAACAAAAAAAACCCCCCCAACTTCTGGCAGAACATTTGTACCATTTCTAAGTCCTACCTCTTTCTACATTAAACAGAAAATGTATCATTCAGACTGAAAACGGGTGTTTTCTGCTATAACCCATAAACATTGTTAATGTGGAGCTGATACAAGCTGAGCTCTTCTACACAAGACGAGGTGGATTCAATCGGATACAAGACTTTGGGTTTGCTGCTTCCTCTAGAGACCGTGGTTACTGCACTGAAAAGAAGCCAACAGCGCAGGCTGACATGGTCTCGGGGTTGGGAAAGGCGAGGGTCAAGCCACAATTGTAAGGTAGAGGTAAACATGTAAGAAGCAGAATCCAAATCACAGACATTGAATATATATATATATGTAGAGCCTTCATGTGTTTTTTTTATAAATTGAACGATATGGACCAAGTTAACTACTGGAAGAGATGATTCTGCAGAAAAAGAGCAAAGGGCACTTAAATAGGAAGGAGCTATACACAGAACTTACAAAGACCATGGCACCAGTGTGTGTAGAGTTGAAAAAACGACAAAAAAAGGTTGAGGACCGAAAAGGTCGAAGGTAATGCAAGAAACGCGTCAGTGTCATCATACGAACTGCAGACATCTCTGTTCATGTAGGACAAACATGACACCTATGTTGGGGGAGGTCGTAGGGGCTTCTTCTGCTCTCATAAAGGTAACCAGAACCACCAATGGCTTCAGTCAAGTTTCCACTCCTGTTACCGAAGAGAATATTAAATCCTCGGGGGGGGGGGAGGCCTTCAGGAAACAGTCTGGGGAGTCAGTCATGATGTCCTCTAGTAACTGCAACGGCTCCCGAGAAAAACGGCTCACTCCTCATCATTCGCCAGCAGGAAACCCAGGATGAACGTGCTCCCCCTCTGGCGCTCGCTGCTGGTCTGTTTCCCCACTAAGTTGGGTGGAGGCCTCAGCAGGAGGCTTGTGAACACAGTAGCTAAAAAAAAAAAAAACATAACAAAAAAGCATATCTGTATTATAGGAGACGTATGGGACAGGCTAAAATGATTAACAAATATTACCATAATCATGAATCAGCTATTATTTCTTTCCTCCCTGTGGGAATAAAAAAGAAAAGGGGAGGGGCGCCACTTAAGTGCACTATCAAAGATGGAGACTACCATCTCCTAGCTGCCCAGGACCACCCAAGGAAGCCTGCAGGATGGAGACGAGCTGCCGACCTTTAATATATGATGAGCGATCTTTGATACTGACATTCCTAGGAGTCTTTTTAATCTTATGTAAATACATTTTCATCTTTAAAGTGGAGGGCCACCCTACAATAAAAAATAGCGTCAAAAATCGTAAAAAAAAAAAAAAAAAAAAATATTTTTTTTAAACTTACCTAAACCCTTGTTGCTAGGCAGTCTTCCTAATCTGCCTCTTCCTTTTCTGCAGCGTGTCCTGCTCCTCGGTGAGCGGTTCCGTTGCCTTCTGGGAACTGTGTGTGTTCCTAGAAAACCACGGGGCCATTCACAGAGCGCCCGCGCCGTGCCGCTCGCGCGTGCGCAGTAGGAAACTGGCAGTGAAGCCTCAAGGCTCCACTGCCTGTTTCCCTTAGTTAGGATGGCGGCGCCGGCAGCCAATTCGATAGATGTATCGGCCTCGGGTGCCGACATCGCGGGCTCGCTGGACAGGTAAGTGTCCTTATTAAAAGTCAGCAGCTACAGTGTTTGTAGCTGCTGACTTTAAAAAAAAAAAAAAGGGAAGTTTGGTTATAAACAAGCCCTAACCCTCATTATAAGAGATTCCTACCAGCATTATTACAGGATCTACTATAAATGTGAGAATCTGCCATCGTCCTTTCTATAGAGGGGCTTTTATCTTATTCAAATTTTACTTTGACAATTCGGAAGGAACTCCATATTGCCACCCGTCTTTCCTTCTCTATGCACATTTGCGGCGTGGACTGAGGTCTCTCACACCAGAGCGTCTCTTCTAGTCTGGGCAATGCTATACGGTTCTTACCAATGAGGCTAGCGGTCAGGTTGTTGTCACTAGTGTACTTCAGCAGCTCTCGAAGAAACGCCATTAAATATCGGAAAACATTCCGGTGGCATCGTGGTAACTGGGAAATCACCTGGGTACAGAAAACGAAACTATAGTCACCGAATGCACAGAAGAGAAGTAGAAAACAAGATGGTGAAGGTGACACTTATGGTGTCATACTACCTGTGTATGCATTGTACTGAACATCAGAATAATGGAAAATAGGTGACAGAATGATATAAGAAACAGAGAGGGGGAGGGGGAGAGGGAAAGGGAGAGAGAGAGAGAGAGAGAGAGAGAGAGAGAGAGAGGGAGAAGAGAGCGAGAGAGAGAGAGAGAGAGGGAGGAAGAGAGGGGGGAGGAAGCGAGAGAGGGGGGAGGGAAAGAGAGGGGGGGAGGGAAAGAGAGGGGGGGAGGGAAAGAGAGGGGGGGAGGGAAAGAGAGGGGGGGAGAGAGAGGGGAGGGGGAAGGAGGGGAGGGAAAGGGAGAGAGAGAGAGAGAGAGAGAGAGAGAGAGAGAGAGAGAGAGAGGGAGAAGAGAGCGAGAGAGGGAGAAGAGAGCGAGAGAGGGAGAAGAGAGCGAGAGAGAGAGAAGAGAGGGAGGAAGAGAGGGGGGAGGAAGCGAGAGAGGGGGGGAGGGAAAGAGAGGGGGGGAGGGAAAGAGAGGGGGGAGAGAGAGGGAGAGGGAGAGAGAGGGAGAGGGAGAGAGAGAGAGAGGGGAGAGAGGGAGAGAGGGAGAGAGGGAGAGAGAGAGAGAGAGAGAGAGAGAGAGAGAGAGAGAGAGAGAGAGAGAGAGAGAGAGAGGAAAAATAGTAGGATAGAAAAAAAAGAGAGATAGAAGAATGGAGAGGAGAGAGGAGAGAAAGGAGTGATAGAGGGAGAGAAGACAGAAGTGGAAAAAAATGTGGAAAAATGGAAAAAGAAGAAAAGGAGAAAAGAGAGAGAAGGGAGAAAAGGAAGAAAAGGGAAAGATGGAGTGAGAGGAAAGGGGAGAGAAAGAGAACAAAAGAGGAGACAGAGCAGAAAGATTGGAAGGAAAAAAGAAAGGAGAAGAGGAGAGAAAAGAATGACACAATCCAATAGCGGCATTCGATATCTGCCCTTTGCCATACGCTCCCAATCAAACGTAAGGTGCACCTGATCTATCAGGTTCCGTCCGTCCATCAGGCACTGTGGCCATAGGGACTGACTCCCAATCAAGTTCACCTCCCCTTTGACTCTTGAGTATTGGACATCTCCCGTATCTCAGACTCTTTGCTTCCATTCCGTTTTTAGCCGGGGATTGAACCCTGTGTGTGGGAAGCTGTCACATTCACCACAGCTTACCAGAACAGACATGTCCAACCCCAAGCACTGGCTACAGCTGGTCTTAATTAGCACCAGTTTTCTAATTTGCAAACTCGTGATTCTTGCTGCTATTGCGATGAATAGTAAGAAGAACTACCTGAATTTGCTGCACAATTTTGTCAATTTTATACCAAATGTCTGCCTGAATGAGGGGTAGTTCATTTTTTTTTTAGGGAACAAACCCCAGAAAAGTGTCATACAAGTATCACTGACTTCACCAGAATGGATTTAGCAGCATTTCTACAAACCTGACGGCAGAGGCGAGTGTCATGGGAACAGTCGATACACCGCTGGTAGAGCTCATAACAGATCACTGGCTCTGGTAGAGCTTCCAGGAATATCAACAGAGCTTCTGCCACAGAATGGTTACTACCCGCTGAGGGGAAAGGGTTAAGGTAAAACAACAGATGATAAAACATAAAGGTCATACATGGTACAAGGAAGAATATAGAGTTGCCATGTGTTCACTTTGCGCTTCAGTACATTAGCACAGTGTAATCACTGACCACTGTATTCGTGTCACTCGTGACATCAGGGTCAGTTAGCGCCAGATTGCCCACCGCACTATCACAGTCACACTATATGAAGCTGATCACCACCATTACTAGTATAGCGTTTATAGCTGTGTAAATTCCAGTATATATACA
Organism: Lithobates septentrionalis; assembly: GCA_037952835.1. NCBI lineage: Eukaryota > Metazoa > Chordata > Amphibia > Anura > Ranidae > Lithobates > Lithobates septentrionalis. Next base: position 37,109 of record JBBDGP010005445.1, read on the forward strand.
CCATAGTTTGTAGACGCTATATATTTTTTAACCAAAGAAATGTAGCGGAATGCAATTATGAAGAAATGTGATTTTATTGGATATGTTTTATAACAGAAAATATTTTTTTTTTTCAAAATTTTGTCTTTTTTGTTTATAGAATAAAAACCCAGTGGAGACCAAATACCACCAAAAGAAAGCTCTATTTGTGTCACAAAAATGATAAATTTAATTTGGGTACAGCATCGCATGACCGTGTAATTACCAGTTAAAATAGCGCAAAAAATGCCCTGGTCATGAAGGGGGGAAAAGTGGTTAAAGACCAAGTTCACTAAAAAAAAAAGAATATTAAAAAATATATATAATTTTGGCAGGAAACAAAATGTGCATTTATTCACCCCGCATATCCGCACCTGTTCCTGTAGAGCCCTGTACTGTAAACAGAGACTCCCTCGCGTGACGTCATCAGGGCTTGGCCATTCAAAGGAGCGGAGCCAGCGATCCTGGAAGGAAGACTGGGTGAAGATGGAAGCCCTGTCAGCAGTAGCAGCGTGCCGCTGGAGGGCTTCATTTTAAGGTGAGTTTCACATAATGTGCTAGTATTGGATTCATACCAGTACATGAAAATATTGCCTTGCAGGGGAAACTTATTTTTTTTCAAGTTTACTACCCCTCCAAGTGTGACAGCTGCTGTGGGGGAGAGGAACCCCCATCCGCTGTCATGGAGGCTGAACCTGGAACATGTTACACCCTTAATACGGGTGTAACATCATCTAAAAAGGTAAACCTATCCTTTAATAATTAACCAGATTCATGATAGATTCACCTCGACTGCATCATGTCCTTACATACAACACACAGGGGTCATTACAGCTGTATAAGGCTGGGTTCACACTGCATGCCGATGCGGCTCACAGCAGGAGTCCGGTGCGTCCTGGTTCACCGTTTCAGGTCCGATATCAGCCTGAATTTTGGGCTGAATTTGGACCTGAAACGGACCAAAAGACGCACGGGGCTCCTGTGCAAATTCGCACCGGAGCCGCATTGGAGATAATGCTATTGCGAATTGGATGCGGGAGGGATCCCGCATCCAATTCGCAATAGTGTGAACCCAGCCTTAAAGTGTATCTGTACTCACTTCTACTGATGCAAAATAACATCTGATTGTAATTGCAGACAACCAGCAGTTTCTACACACATGCTTAGTTATCCCATTGAGTTCCCCAGTGACTCTCATATGTAATTTACGCTTCAACCAAAAATAGGATTTTTTTAAAACAGCTTACCTGTAAAATCCTTTTCTTTCGAAGGACATCACGGGACACAGAGCCACAGTAATTACTGATGGGTTATATAGGTATCACTGGTGATTGGACACTGGCACACCCTATCAGGAAGTTCAACCCCCTATATAATCCCTCCCCCTTGCAGGGATACCTCAGTTTTGTAGCCAAGCAATATAGTGTATTAGAAGAGGGGCGGGACCTCTGTGTCCCGTGATGTCCTTCGAAAGAAAAGGATTTTACAGGTAAGCTGTTTTAAAAAATCCTATTTTCTTTCTCGAACATCACGGGACACAGAGCCACAGTAATTACTGCTGGGATGTCCCAGAGCAATGCTACCTGAGGGGGGGGAACCACAACCAAGTAGGGTGCAATCAGACCTGAGGACCCTGTACCGCTGCCTGCAGCACACTACGCCCAAAGGCGATATCCTCATGCCTTCTCACATCCACCTGATAGAATCTGGTGAATGTATGAACTGAAGACCAGGTTGCGGCCTTGCAGATTTGAGCCATAGAGGCCCGGTGATGCACTGCCCAAGAAGCACCAATAGCCCTTGTGGAATGTGCCCTGATCTGAAACGGAGGAATCTTCTGTTTCAAACCGTAAGTTTGAATGATCAACTGTCGAATCCATTTAGAAATGGTAGCTTTTGACGCTGCCTGTCCTCTATTGGGACCCTCTGGCAGCACAAACAAAACATCCGTCTTGCGGATCTGAGTGATTGCCCCTAGATAGGCCTTAACTGCTCTTACTACATCCAACGAATGTAGAGATCTCTCTTCCGGAGAACAGGGATCTGGAAAAAAGGAAGGTAGAACAATGTCCTGGTTTAAATGAGAATCAGAAACCACCTTCGGTAAAAAACTAGGATGAGGGCGTAGTACCACTCTATCCTTGTGTATAATCAAATAAGGCTCCTTACAGGAAAGAGCTGCTAATTCTGATACTCTTCTAGCAGAAGAGATGGCCACCAGAAAAATTAATTTCCTTGTCAACAAGACCAAAGGAATCTGACTTATTGGTTCAAAAGGCTGTTTCTGTAACACAACCAGGACCAAATTCAAGTCCCAGGGGTTTAGGGGCGCTTTAACCGGAGGATTAAGACGCATCACCCCCTGCATAAAGTTTCGGACCAAAGAATGCGAAGCAAGTGGCCGCTGAAATAATACTGATAAAGCAGAGACCTGGCCCTCAATGGCGACCCTAGGGGGGGGCCAGAGGGGGCCCTGACCCCCCCAACATTATGCTGGGCCCCCCCATGTGCCCCCCCAAAAAAAATTTTTTTTTTTTTTTTAATTTTTTTTTTTTTTTTTTTTACAAAAAGGCAATTTCTTTTTGTTTGTATTCATATCAGATGTGCCGCATCTTACTCGGGCCACCGCTGGGGTAACACAGTCTATTGAGAGGGGGAACGTCCCCAGTCAGCTCCTGCGGGTGATTCTTCCCCCTCCCTCTGCTCGCTGACACTGCATAATGCGAGCGCTCACACAACCACGGCCGCCCGATCTGCTCCTTCCCCTGCATCCTCATTGGCAGGGAGAAGAGCGAGTTGCAGGAAGGACTCCACCAGGACTCTCAGTTACTGAAAAAACAGACTGATTTTTCCCATCCTCAGGACAGGATAACCAGCCTGTAAATTCCAAGAGATGCCAGACCAGCGCTGTCAATAGCAGGGGCAGGACAGCAAGAGGAGGCTGGGGAACCCCACAGTGGCAGAACACCAGGGCCCGGTGGTAAGACAACCTTTGCAACCCTGATAGTTCTCCCACTGCTTTGGACCCTTATATTTTCTTGGTATGCTGGTGACATATATCTCTTGTTCTCTGTCACCCTGGGGGGGACCCCAATACAGTAGGAAGGGAGCTCACTGCAGAACATGTGAAAGGGATGTTGTGGGATCGTAGTAAAGGGGTAAAGGGCCCCATGATAGATAAATTATATATAGATATATCTATCCATCCATCCATCTATCCATCCATCCATCCATCTATCCATCTCTATCTCTATCTATCTATATATATATATGCATTTTATATTGCCCCCCTATTTTTGTCCCTGTCCCCCCATGTGCCCCCCCTAAATATGAAAGCTGGAGACGCCACTGCTGGCCCTTGATGGTACTCAAGGCCAGTTTCATCTCTAATCCCATCTGTAGAAAATCAAGGATTCTACCTATGACATATTTCCTGGGATGCCAACCTCTGGATTCACACCAGGTTATATAAGCCTTCCAGACTCTATGATAAATCATCCTGGAAGCTGGCTTCCTTGCATTAATCAAGGTAGATATGACAGGACCTGAGAGCCCACGACTCTTCAGAACGTGGGTCTCAATAGCCAAACTGTCAAATTTAGCGTTTGTAAGGCAGGATGGAACACTGGACCTTGAGATAACAGGTCTGGGCGTACCGGTAGGGTCCACGAGGAACCCACCGTCATCCTTACTATTTCTGCATACCAAGTCCTTCTGGGCCAAGCAGGGGCCACCAGAAGTACCGACTTCCTTTCCTGCCTGATCCTGCGAAGGAGTCGTGGTAGTAGCAGAATAGGCGGGAACGCGTAAATCAGTGAGAACCGATGCCACGGAATCACCAACGCATCCGTCCCGCATGCAAGATGATCTTTTGTCCTTGCCACAAATCTGTCTATCTTTTTGTTGAATCGGGATGCAAAGAGATCTACATCTGGAACCCCCCATCTTTGGCATATGGCCCAAAAGACGTCGGGATGCAGAGACCATTCCCCTGGAAGTAACTGCTGGCGACTTAGATAGTCCGCCTGCCAATTCTCTATTCCCGGGATGAAAACTGCCGATATGCATGGCACATGCATCTCTGCCCAGACTAAGATCTGGTTCACCTCCTTTTGAGCAGCTCGGCTCCGGGTGCCTCCCTGATGATTGACATAAGCCACTGCTGTGGCATTGTCGGACTGGATCCTGACCGGACAACCCTGTAGCCTGATAGTCCAGGCCTTTAGAGCTAGATGTATCGCCCGGATCTCCAGAATGTTGATGGGTAAGGTCCTCTCTATCTTGGACCATACCCCTTGGACCGCAGCCTGTTCCAGAACTGCTCCCCAACCTGACAGACTGGCATCTGTTGTTACCACCGTCCAGGTAACCGGTAGAAAGGATTTCCCCTTCTGCAGGTTTTCGGGTATGAGCCACCAATTGAGGCTCTGAGGCATCGCATGCGACAGGTGCATCGGAAAGTCTAATGCCTGAACCTTCTTGTTCCAGGTTGACAGAATACTGTGTTGCAGCATTCTTGAGTGAAACTGAGCATAGGGAACTGCTTCGAATGAAGCCACCATCTTCCCCAGTAGCCTCATACAAAGGCGGACTGAGGGACCCTTCTTGGTCCTTACTGTCAGAATCAGCTCTCTCAAAGCAGTGATCTTTGCCTGAGGTAGAAATATTTTCTCCTGGCTTGTATCTATAATCAGACCTAAATACTCCAGTCTTCTTACTGGTTTTAGGAAAGTCTTTTCTAAGTTGAGGATCCAACCCAGGTGTTCTAGATACCTGACTGTGGTCCTCAAGTTTCCATTCAAAGAGGCTACCGACCGGTCTATCAAGAGCAGGTCGTCTAGGTATGCTATGACAGCTATACCCTGAGCCCTTAATCTGGCCAGAGGAGGAGCCAAGATCTTTGTGAACACTCGAGGTGCAGTGGCTATCCCGAAAGGCAGAGCCACAAACTGGAAATGGCGCCCTCCTACCTCGAAGCGCAGAAACTTCTGATGAGCAGGAAAAATGGGCACATGCAGATCTGCATCTCTGATGTCTATTGATGCCAGAAATTCTCCTCCCTGCAGGGTGGGAACTACTGTTCGAATTGATTCCATGCTTGAACCTCTTCTACCCATAGTGCAAAGCAACAAGGTGTGAGGTATACAAATGAACACTGCCCGCTGAGCGATGTAGTCTGGCTAAAAGCCTTGCTACCCAATGCTCAGTCTGGTGTTACTTCAGTAAATGCTGCCTAGGAGAATGCCTGTGTCCCACCTTACATGCGACCGTTAGCTCGGTGTCTCTCAGAAGGCTGAGTGCACCTGTACAGAGTGCCTTTAATAGCCTGCAGCTGGCCTGAGTGGGAGTCTAAGCACCTGTGCTGACGTCCCGCCCCCTCCTCTACCGCCCCCCCCCCCCCTCGAGTTTTGAAAAAAAAAACGAGCGCTTCCCGCACTGCCGACTCTCCTGTCATGCTTCTGGAGAAAAGGCTGGGGATGGGGGGAGGGAAGGAGGGAGACTGGTAACAAGATCTGCCTGAACGGCCATCTTCAGAGATGCTGGCCATTAGGCCGCAGAGCCCGGGTGGTATAACCACTTTCTAGACCCCTGTGGCCCCTCTCTAGCCTGGGGGGGAACATTCAAACATGAGAAATCCCCCTTTCCACCTTACCTGCTTGCAGCCTGCTTTGAGATGCTGGGACATAATCAGCACTGAACACCTGAGCAGTCAGTCAGCATGTGTAGGTTTGTGCTCTTGGCAGCCCCCGGTGTTCACAATAGGCATAGCATGCATTTACCTTAAAGGAGAAAAACCACTAGAACTCAAAAATTCTGTGGAATCTCCTCTTACCTTATCCAGCCGCAGGGTGCTGTTTACACAGACCCAATCTTCACCTCTCACGGTGGGCTCCATTTGAAAAACCGTCAGAGACTGGGGCCCCCATCAGTAGGGGGATCCAACAGTTCTGGGACCGTAAAGCACCTCGCCAGAAATTAGGAAGTTTAAAGCCATTTTCTGATCTGCGGGGTCCAGCTCTCTAAAAAGAGAAGCATTACGGGTAAAACCTCGTTTCTTCGGACACGAGGCCCGGGTACCATTCAATTCGGCCATGAAAAGACACTTTGAATGGATCCGGTTCGCCTGGCTTGCCCCAGTATAGGATCTTAGGATATTCCCTTTGGAGCTCAGCACAGGACATCTTTACACGTCCATCACCTAAGACACTGGCGTAAAAACTGAGGTATCCCTGCAAGGGGGAGGGATTATATAGGGGGTTGAACTTCCTGATAGGGTGTGCCAGTGTCCAATCACCAGTGATACCTATATAACCCATCAGTAATTACTGTGGCTCTGTGTCCCGTGATGTTCGAGAAAGAAAAGACAATATCTGGTTTTGCTCCCTCCCAAGCCTTAAAATGTATCTATTGGGGGATGCTTAAGGGCTCTTTCACACGGGGCGGATCATCCCCCGCTTGCTCAGATTTCAGACAATTGCCTCTGAATTCGCACTGCAGTGCCGATTTGAAATCGTGCGAGTTCAGCTGAACTCGCACGATTTCAAAACCGCATTCAGTGTGAACCTGGGCCTAAAGCAGTCACAGCACAGGTCAGCATACAAGCACTGATGAGTGAGGATTTGTAACACCCGAAAGATAGCGGAAATTTGGATTTTTGGTTTACCGGTAAAATCTTTTTTTCTTGGAGTACATCACACTGGGCATCTTCATATTTACAATGACTGGGTTATGCTTCCACCTTCAGGTGTAAGGACATTTGTCAAAAAAGCAGACTTCCCCAACCAGGCATAACCCCTCCTCCCAGCACAGTTTTGTAGCAAGCAATGAGGAACACACAGAGATTTTTTTTTACAGGTAAAGCCAAAAATCCTACTTTCTTAATTGTACATTACAGGACACCTTCATATCCATGACCATTGTGATGTCCCAAAGCATTGAACATAAGGGGTGGGCAACACGGCAACAAGCCTCAAACCCGAACAGAGATACAGAGTCGTGTGCAAGATATTCGACCCAAAAACTGGCATTCACAGGGACTTGAATTTATATATCTGGTAAAACGTATTAAACGTGTGAACAGACTAAGCAGAATCCTTAGTGCCGGTTCACACAGGGGCGACTTGTCAGGCGACCTAGTCGCCTGACAAGTCGCCTCCCGTTCTGTACAATGGAACCGTTCTAATAGGAGCAACGCAAGTCGCTCCGACTTAGAAAAAGGTTCCTGTACTACTTTGGGGGCGACTTGAGGCAACTTGCATAGACTTCTATACAGAAGTCGTTTTGCAAGTTGCCGTGAAAGTCATGTGCAGGTCGCCTCGGTGAGGCGACCTGCAAGTCGTGCTGCCCCTGTGTGAACCGGGGCTTACAATCCTGAAAAGGGGGTAACTCGAGGCTGACACCCAGGAAGCACTTGAAAAGAACTAGGAATTACAAGAATGGACTTTGTAGGCATGTTTAGAATAAAAGTGTGACATTTTTAATTGGATAAGGTTAAAAAAACTTATGTACAGCACATAAAAAAGATCACACATCATACAAAAGAGGACATAAAATGCTTGACCCCGGGGACTCAAATATCACCTCCAATTGTTAGCAAATGGTAAGTTTAATGACAAATAATCAGTAGCACTATCCACAAGAAGTAAAGTGCATGGAGTGATCGAGTCCAATCAGAGGTCACAAGAAGGTTCTTCGCTCGACATGTTGCGCGCACATTTGCGCTTCTTCAGGAGCTTACAGATCTAATGAATATGTAGAAAACATAAAAAAAAGTATACATATATCATGTTATCCAGTATATAAAACATGATGTAAACAAGAAAATGATCATTTCAATGGGATCCAACAGGACCATTTTCTTGTTTACACCATGTTTTATATACTGGAAAACATGTTATATATATATATATATATATATATATATATATATATATATATATATATATATATATACATATACTTATTTGATGTTTTCTACATATTCATTAGATCTGTAAGCTCCTGAAGAAGCGCAAATGTGCGCGCAACATGTTGAGCGATAAACCTTCTTGTGACCTCTGACTGGACTCGATTACTCCATGCACTTTACTTCCTGTGGATAGTGCTACTGATTATATGTCATTAAACTTACCATTTGCTAAATTCTCACAATTGGAGGTGGTATTTGAGTCCCTGGGGTCAAGCATTTTATGTCATCTTTTGTATGATGTGTGATCTTTTTTATGTGCTGTACATAAGTTTTTTAACCTTATCCAATTAAAAATGTCACACTTTTATTCTAAACATGTGTGCCTACAAAGTCCATTCTGGTAATTCCTAGTTCTTTTCAAACGTTATTGGGGCGGTGGCACATCTTTATTAATGTATCCACAGTGTCACCCTGTGAGGATACACGGTAAATTCAATTTTTTTTTTCTTTTTACACCCAGGAAGCACTGACATTCCTGGTGGAATGGGCCTTCACTAGGATAGGAAGAACCTTGCCCTGCAGGCCATATGCCTAAATTGATGAATCCACTAAGAAACAGTGGAATGAGAAGAAGCCTGTCCCTTTGCGAGAACCCTCAGGCAGAACAGCGTCAGACCGATGAAGCAAACCTGAAGAGTTCAAGTACATCTGCATCAGCTTCCAGATTTTTTTTTTTTTTGTCAAAGCTGAAGTTAGAAGCTGATGGGCTATTATGCACAGCTGCACCAGATTTTGCACACTCGTTTTAGTAAATCAACCCCAATGTCTGGGTTCAGGTGGAAAGAAGAAACACCTTAGTGCAAAAAAAAAAAAAAAGGGAATTGAGGCCTTAATGTGAAATTATCTCAGTGAAGGACCAGCTGTCTTGCAGGAAAGTGCAGCCAGATGCAAGACCTTCCGAGGCGAATTAATAGCAAACCGGAAACATTCCCTGTAAGAGGCAACAAAGGAATATCTCTGATGCTTTGGCGGGCCCCACTACCCAAACCCAGTGACTTTAGTAGAAATGGATTCTTAAAGTGGCAATTCTAAATGGGTTCTGACTGAATTCTCTAAAAACGAACTGTGGTCCTCTGCGCTTGTGACAATGCAGGATGCTGAGCCTTGTTTTTCTAAGAGGACTCGTCCAAAGATAATCCCTGATCCTCACCGGTTTCCTCCTCCTCATCTAAACGATGTTCCCCCAACACCTTATGCTTCTGCATTAGGGGAGAACGCTCTTATTTGCACCCCGGGGGTCTAGATCAGTGAGAAGCCCTGCCCAAAAATGACTGCCTTAAACTGCTCCCTAGATACAAAAGAAACTGAAGGAATGTGCCCCTGAAATAGTGTAATACCAGTTAAGGGCAGAGATTAGAACTAAGCTGACCCTAACGGGAGCCATTGCTCAGACCGTACACATGCAATACAGTAAGGCTCCGGCCCTTTTGAGCACCATCACAGTGGTGTGGCACTAAACTGGGGCCCACATACCCTATAGGCAGCCCTGTATAGCTACCACCACGCACAGCAGCACATTGCCCAAGAGGTGCCCAATCATTAAGGGAACATTTCTAAAAAAAAAAGTGGTACTTCCACACAATAGGGGCACTTACCACTCTAGGCCGCAGGGCCAAGCCCAATCTTCACCCATCATGGCGGACACACCCAAAGGGCCTTCAGAGACACAACTCTCCATCAGGTGATAACCACCCTGGACCTGTAATGCCCCCCGACAGCAATTCAGATACCAGGTACCAGTGGCAGCTGGTGCTCCAAAACCACCCGCCAACCCCACCCTCTGGTCGGTCGCAAACTCCCCCGGTCGCTCGATCGTCAGCACACTGGACCTGCGCTTACCCCATCTAGGTCGCGGGCAGCGATTCCTCCTCACCGGCTTCAACCTGCATCTCCTCCTCCTCGGCGGCCAATACGATCGCTTCTCTTCTCAGCCAATCGGGTCTCAGGACCCGCTTCCCGATTGGCCGGGGGGCCAATCAGGAAGACAATAGCGAATATTAATTCCCTATGGTCATACAATTGGGTGGGCGCAGTGCTCTGCCCACCCTTTTTTGAATCCAATTAGAACATTGGAATCCATGCGTCCGGCGCCCTGCATGTAGATTAGGGGGTGGCGCTCCTGTGCCTCATAT
>JBBDGP010005446.1:0-26044 GCA_037952835.1 Lithobates septentrionalis
GTTCTGGGTGTGTCGGCTCCTCTGGGGGGGGGGGTGTCGGCTCCTCTGGGTGTGTGTGTTTCGGCTTCTCTTTGGGGGGGGGGGGTTGTCTGATGAGTGTTCTGGGTGTGTGTGTGTGTCGGCTCCTCTGCATGTGTCGGGTCTTCCTGGGGGTGTGTGTCGGGTCCTCCTGGGGGAGTGTGTGTGTGTGTGTGTCGGGTCCTCCTGGGGGTGGGTGTGTCGGCTCCTCTAGGTGTTTGTGTCAGCTCCTCTGGGGGTGGGTGTGTCGGCTCCTCTGGGGGTGGGTGTGTCGGCTCCTCTGGGGGTGGGTGTGTCGGCTCCTCTGGGGGTGGGGGTGTCGGCTCCTCTGGGGGTGGGGGTGTCGGCTCCTCTGGGGGTGGGTGTGTCGGCTCCTCTGCATGTGTCGGGTCCTCCTGGGGGTGTGTCTGATGAGTGTTCTGGGTGTGTCGGGTCCTCTGCATGTGTCGGGTGCTCTGGGGGTGTGTGTGTCGGCTCCTCTGGGGGTGTGTCGGCTCCTCTGCATGTGTCGGGTCCTCCTGGGGGTGTGTCTGATGAGTGTTGCGGGTGTGTCGGCGCCTCTGGTGGTGGGTGTGTCGGCTCCTCTGGGGGCGGTGTCAGCTCCTCTGCATGTGTCGGGTCCTCCTGGGGGTGTGTCTGATGAGTGTTGGGGGTGTGTCGGCTCCTCTGGGGGTGGGTGTCTGCTCCTCTGGGGGTTGGTGTCTGCTCCTCTGGGGGTGTGTCTGATGAGTGTTCTGGGTGTGTCGGCTCCTCTGGGGGTGTGTGTCGGCTCCTCTGCACGTGCCGGCTACTCTGCACGTGTCGGCTCCTCTGGGTGTGTGTATGATGAGTGTTCCGGGTGTGTCTGCTCCTCTGGGGGTGTGTCTGCTCCTCTGGGGGTGTGTCTGATGAGTGTTCTGGGTGTGTCTGCTCCTCTGGGGGTGTGTCAGCTCCTCTGCATGTGTCAGCTCCTCTGCATGTGTCGGCTCCTCTGGGGGTGTGTGTCGGCTCCTCTGCATGTGTCGGCTCCTCTGGGGGTGTGTTGGCTCCTCTGCACGTGTCACGTCCTCTGGGGGGGTGTCTGATGAGTGTTCTGGGTGTGTCGGATCCTCTGCGTGTGTGTCTGAGTATTTCGGGTGTGTCGGATCCTCTGGGTGTGTGTCTGATGAGTATTCCGGGTGTGTCGGGTGCTCTGGGTGTGTGTCTGATGAGTGTTCTGTGTGTGTCGGCTCCTCTGCATGTGTGTGTTGGCTCCTCTGCACGTGTCACGTCCTCTGGGGGTGTGTCTGATGAGTGTTCTGGGTGTGTCGGATCCTCTGGGTGTGTGTCTGATGAGTATTCCGGGTGCTCTGGGGGTGTGTCTGATGAGTGTTCTGTGTGTGTCAGCTCCTCTGCATGTGTGTCTGGGTGTGTCGGGTCCTCTGGGGATGTGTGTCGGCTCCTCTGCATGTGTCGGGTCCTGTGTGTCGGCTCCTCTGGGTGTGTGTGTGTCGGGTCCTCTGCATGTGTTGGCTCCTCTGGGGATGGTTTCCGACTCCTCTGCATGTGTGTGTCGGCTCCTCTGCATGTGTGTGTCGGCTCCTCTGCATGTGTGTGTCGGCTCCTCTGCATGTGTGTGTCGGCTCCTCTGCATGTGTGTGTCGGCTCCTCTGCATGTGTGTGTCGGCTCCTCTGCATGTGTGTGTCGGCTCCTCTGCATGTGTGTGTCGGGTCCTCTGCATGTGTGTGTCGGCTCCTCTGCATGTGTCGGCTCCTGTGTGTCGGCTCCTGTGTGTCTTCTGGGAGTGTCATGCCCTCTGGTTGTGTGTTGGCTCCTCTGCATGTGTCGGGTCCTGTGTGTCGGGTCCTGTGTGTCTTCTGGGTGTGTCGGGCCCTCTGGTTGTGTGTTGGCTCCTCTGCATGTGTCGGGTCCTGTGTGTCGGGTCCTGTGTGTCTTCTGGGTGTGTCGGGCCCTCTGGTTGTGTGTTGGCTCCTCTGCATGTGTCGGGTCCTGTGCGTCTTCTGGGTGCGTCGTGCCCTCTGTATGTGATGGGTTTTGGGTGTGTCGGGCCCTCTGGTTGTGCGTCGGGTCCTGTGTGTCTTCTGGGTGTGTTGGGCCCTCTGGTTGTGTGTCGGCTCCTCTGCATGTGTCGGGTCCTGTGTGTCTTCTGGGTGTGTCGTGCTCTCTGTATGTGATGGGTTCTGGGTGTGTCGGGTCCTGTGCGTCTTCTGGGTGTGTCGTGCTCTCTGTATGTGATGGGTTCTGGGTGTGTCGGGTCCTGTGCGTCTTCTGGGTGTGTCGTGCTCTCTGTATGTGATGGGTTCTGGGTGTGTCGGGTCCTGTGCGTCTTCTGGGTGTGTCGGGTCCTGTGCGTCTTCTGGGTGTGTCAGGCCCTCTGTATGACTCCTTTGTGTCCCCCCTCTAGGCTCCGGGTTCTCTCTCTGTGTAACACCTCGGTGTCGGATGCTGGACTGATCCATCTCCGGGGATTGAACCTTCTGGAGGAATTAAGTCTGGACCGGACTAAAGTGACGAGCAGAGGGGTGTCCCGGTGTATCCCCCACCTTCTTCACCTCCAGGTTGGCTCACCCGTCAATCTTCTTTCCCATTTACCTGAACGTCTCTGTATGTCATGTGAAGATCTCGGCATCTGCCGGAAATCCAGGGAGCTCCAACTTCCTATACTGAGTGACAACGCTGCCTCTGCTGCACTGAAATCCAACACAGCGTTGTCAGCTTTGCCTGAGTTCTACCCTGCACTACAGAACCCCCTCCCCTCCTCGTCATTAGCTTATCCTGTTCTATATCCACATGGGGGGTGTATTATAGTCCGGGGGGGGGGGAGGATGACAACTTGACTGGGATCTCAATGCAGCAGAGGCAGCGTGCTGTCAACACTGCCTGAGTTCTACCCTGAATGTTCCTCAGTGATTGGCCCCTGATACTTCTATTCCAATACTAGTCTATCTCATGGGGTCTGACCTGAAACGCCCACAGTGCTGATATCTCTGCCAAGGCCTTAGGAGAGGGCTCAGGAACAGATTAATATTGTGACCCCCCCCCCCCCCCCCCCCTGTCCATCATGGGTCCCTGACTACATCAGAACCCCTATGACACTGTGCCATACCTTCCCCCATCCCCCTACCCCTCCATGTCGCCTATATAACCTTGTGACACATTGTAGTCCAGTGAAGGCCCCCAGAGCAGAAGAGGGGCCACAGGAAGCCATAATGAGCTCACTACACCTCCACTTATTTATATGACCCTCTGTTCAGTGCTATTGGTGGCCCCTGTGGAAAGCCAGTCTTGTAGTGTAGGTCTCAGCACGGTCTGCTCTCAGTACTCCCCGGGGGTGGAACCTTTCCATGTTTCCTCCACCTCCTCAGTATTCCCCGGGGGGTGGGACCTCTCCATGTATCCTCCATCTGTTCAAGACTCCCCATGGGTGAGACCTCTGCGTGCCTCCTCCACCTTCTCAGTACTCCGCAGGGGTGGGACCTCTGCGTGCCTCCTCCACCTTCTCAGTACTCCCCAGGGGTGGGACCTCTGCGTGCCTCCTCCACCTTCTCAGTACTCCCCAGGGGTGGGACCTCTGCGTGCCTCCTCCACCTTCTCAGTACTCCCCAGGGGTGGGACCTCTGCGTGCCTCCTCCACCTTCTCAGTACTCCCCAGGGGTGGGACCTCTGCGTGCCTCCTCCACCTTCTCAGTACTCCCCAGGGGTGGGACCTCTGCGTGCCTCCTCCACCTTCTCAGTACTCCCCAGGGGTGGGACCTCTGCGTGCCTCCTCCACCTTCTCAGTACTCCCCAGGGGTGGGACCTCTGCGTGCCTCCTCCACCTTCTCAGTACTCCCCAGGGGTGGGACCTCTGCGTGCCTCCTCCACCTTCTCAGTACTCCCCAGGGGTGGGACCTCTGCGTGCCTCCTCCACCTTCTCAGTACTCCCCAGGGGTGGGACCTCTGCGTGCCTCCTCCATCTTCTCAGTACTCCCCAGGGGTGGGACCTCTGCGTGCCTCCTCCACCTTCTCAGTACTCCCCAGGGGTGGGACCTCTGCGTGCCTCCTCCACCTTCTCAGTACTCCCCAGGGGTGAGAGCTCTCCGTGCCTCCTCCACCTTCTCTATACTCCCCGGGGTGGGACCTCTCCGTACCGCCTCCACCTTCTCAGTACTCCCTGGGGAGTGGGACCTCATCGTGCCACCTCCACCTTCTCAGTACTCCCTGGGGGGTGGGACCTCATCGTGCCACCTCCACCTTCTCAGTACTCCCTGGGGGGTGGGATGTCATCGTGCCACCTCCACCTTCTCAGTACTCCCTGGGGGGTGGGACGTCATTATGCCACCTCCACCTTCCTATGACATTGCGGTTCTGAGATCTTTACTTGCTGTACATTTGGAGGAATGTGGCCATTATAGGAGGCTGACTGGGAAAGGCGGAGCGTTCCCCATTGATGACGTTTTCCTCCTATGCAGGTCCTCGGTCTCTCGGATACTCTGGTTGGTGATAATGTCCTGAAACTCGGAATCCAGAACTGCAAAAATCTACTGAAAGTCAACTTGAGCCGCACGAGAGTCACCAACAAAGGTGAGTGGAGACGGTTGGAGATGAGGTTCGACTGGGGTCATGATACATTAGGGGTCATACTGGGGTCACGGGACACATTAGGGGTCAGACCAGGGTACACAGGGGTCATACTGGGGTCACAGGACACAGAGGTCATACTAGGGTCACAGGACACGGGTCATGGGACAAATTCGAGATCAGACTGGGGTCACAGGTTACATTTGGAGTCACACTGGGGCCACAAGACACATTAAGGGTCAGACTGGGGTCATAGGACACAGGGATCAGACTGGGGTCCTAGGACACATTATAGATCAGATTGGGGTCAAAAGACACAATAGAGGTCAGATTGGGGTCACAGGACATGTTGGAGATCAGACTGGGATCACAGGGCACACCAGGGGTCATTTATCACACTATCTTCTGGATCTCCTGGTTCCTCCTCACAGCTGTTGGAATTACTAAGGTTGGAGTCTGGTTATGTGAGGTTCATAAATAAGGACCATGAAGAAGCGCCTTCATATGATAGACATCCTCAGTAGAGGAAGAGTCGGTGATAATACCAAATATTGAACATTTCCAGCAACTGCTCAATAAAAAAAATAAATAAAGCGCACAGCCCCCCAAGATTATGAAAGATTTAAGAACGGAACTGAAAACGTCCCATTGTACAGTGTATGGTCAAAAATGTGTGGACCCACCCACACCTCCGCCATCACACCTAGATCAGCTTGTTGGACATCTCATTCCGGAACCATAAACATTATTTTAGGGTCACTTGCCTCCCACTCTTCTGGGAAGACTTTCCACAGGATTTTGGAGGGTGCCTGTGGGACTTTGTGCCCATTTTGTGAGATTAGGTACTAATGTTGGATGAGAAGATCTGACTTGCACGTCAGGGCCTCACATTAGGCACCAAATACATTTCAATTCCTCCCAAAGGTGATCAGTAGGGATGAGGTCAGGGGTCTGTACAGGACACTCGAGTTCCTCCACACCAAACTGGTCACACCATGTCTTTTATGGAGCTGGCTCCGCTTCTCTGGGAAGGCTTCCTACAAGATTTTGGAGTTTGTCTGGGAATTTGTGTCTATTTGTGAGGTAAGGTACTGATGTTGGGCGAGAAGATCTGGATAACACATCAGGCCTCATGTTGGACACCAAAAAAAATAAGAAGATCTGGCTCTCCATCGGGATTCCAATTCATTCCAAAAGTGTTCAGTAGGGTTGAGGTCATGGCTCTGTGCGGGACACTCGAGTTCCTCCATGACCTCAAACCTACTGAACACCTTTGAGATGAGAAGACCTCTTCCCAAAGGTGTTCCATAAGGTTAAGGGCAGGTTTTGATGTTGAGCAAGAAGACCTTATACCAAAGATCTTCCAAAAGTAGGGTTGAGGTCGGAGCTTTGTGCAGGACACTTGAATTCCTCCACACCAAATTGGTCACACCATGTCTTTTATTAAGTTGCCCTCCTTGCCCTATGGTCATTAATATCATGTTGTCCCCTTTGTGACTATAACACTCTACTGGTAAGACTTGATGTTGGAGGGTGTCTGTGGGAATTTGTACCCAGTTGTGAGGTCAGATACTGATGTTGGATGAGAAGACCTGACTCGCATGTTGGACCTCACGTTTGGAACCAAAAAAAAAGTCCTGGCCTGCAGTCAACATTTAAAGTCATCCCGAAGGTGCTCAGTAGTGATGAGGTCAGGGCTCTGTGCAGGACACTTGAGTTCCTCCACACCAAACCGATCACACCATGTCTTAAACAAAGTATGGGTTTAGGGTTTTTTCCTCCATTATACTTACCTAGGTGGATGTGTACCCCGGCGCCTCTACACTGGGAACCGAGCGATCGAACATTGCCTGTGGCTCGGTTCTCGCAGCTCCGCAAGCAGAGAGCTACTGACTGTCAATCAGCAGCTTACCACTCTGCTCCTCCTCGCTCATTGGAGCGCTGAGCTGTGGTGGGGCGGGGAGCGGCTCGCTGAGAGGCTGAGACGGGCATCAGTCCAGGCGCCTGGCAGATCCAGACTTCCATTGTCGGGATGACGCGGTGCCTGGACTGATATCCGTGACGTCAGCAGAGAGCAGATTTCAGACCGCTCTCTGCAAAAAACAGGTCACATGAGTGCAAAACGAATTGCACGCCATAGGAGAAGCCCAGCCAAACGAGCTTAGGCAGGACTTCTCCTTTAATGGAGCTGGCATTGGGGGGGTACAGTCATGCTGGGACAGAAACGGGTCTTCACCAAACTGTTACCAATGTCTTTGTATGGTGGAGTATTAACAGGACCCTTCACTGGCGACACCTGAATGCCATCATTTGGGGGGGTTCACATACTTTGGGCAATATGGTGTATCAGGTTGGAGTGGGATGTCCCTATTATAATTATTGGTAGAGTTCTTTAAACATGAGCCTCCAAGAGCAGGACTGATGTTGGATGAGAAGACGTGGCTCACCATTCTAATTCCTCCCAAAGGTGTTCAGTAGGGATGAGGTCAGAACTTTGTGCAGGACACCCGAGTTCCTCCACACCAAACTGGTCATCCATGTCTTGGAGCTTTGAGTAACCTTCACTGGAAACACTGAAAACCTGGCCTCAGTCATTTGAAGGGAGTCCACATCCAGTTGCCCCAATAATATCAATGTGATGGTCAAGAGTCCACGCCTTTTGGCCATACAGCGTTCCTGGGAGGTAGGAAGGTCCTGGAACATCGGCCGTCCTCAGTCTTGTCATCACTCTCCTCTTGTCTCATGTTTTTCTGTCTTTCCCACTCCTAGGTCTCCGTTTCCTGAGACACTCTTCCATTATGCAGATTAACCTAGACGGTACCGGGGTCACCCTCCAGGGTGTATCTGAACTCATGGCCACCTGTGCCAGCTTAACCAGCGTAAGAGCTGCAAACCTTCGCCTCATCCTCAGTGAGCAGGTGTCCGATGAAGAGGCCAGCTGAGGATCGCCCTCCTGATGACAATACATGGACGCCGGGGAAGTCCTGGCAGAGGACGGTCATGACATGAGACCGAACTGTGATGTCGTCACCCATGAAAATGATGTAATCAGGCAATACTAATGTTATCCGGGCAGCATTAGCACTGTACATTACTTCTTTACAGAGAATTCTTTTCTCAGAGATTATATTTTGTTGACCTGTTTACATTTTACCAGGAAGAGAATCTGCTGAGCGCTCAGCTGAGATGAATAAAATCCTTTAATGAAGTGTGTGGTTGTCTTCATTCCATATTCCGGGGGATCTCTGGCTGGGTTTATACTTCGCCTCGTGTGCTACAACCCTTTCCAGGAACATCGAACACTATTTAGTCTTTCTTTCTTGTCTAGGATATTATTCACCCTGGGGTTAGAACGGCCCCCCACAGGCTAAAAAAAAAAAAAAACTGTAGACCAGCCCAGGAAAACTTTTCCTTCTCCCAGCAAGCCTTTTTTTTTTTTTTTCTTTTTTTTTTTTTTTTTTGCTAGTGTCCTAAAAAAGATTAACATCTTTTCTTTAGCTCTTCTGGAACAGGACTAAACTATTTATGGTATAGTTCATGACATGGGGATCGATTTTTATATGCCTTGACCTTCAGGTGACAAAAGACTATCCTAGTTCCACCCCCAAGTAGAACCCCGCCCACTCTGTGAGGCTCCAGTTTTTTTTTTGGCGCCTGTCCTTGGGTGATGGGTGCCTTCTCTTGGAAAAGAACTTCATTTAAATTTTTTTTCACCAGAAATATCTTACTTCTGTTGACCGACACTTCAATTATGGTTAGATTATTTATGGTCTACGAGGCTTACTAGCAGTTTCTGGTTGGATTACCCTTGATGTACATCTTGGGAACAAAGTGGGGATGGCCTGTAATGTTTCCTTCGGTCACCAGATCCGTTGTCTGGTGCTGCCCTTGGTACGTAAAGCTGAGCTCTTCTGTCCCCCATAGCGGAGCTCTTCTGTCCCCCATTGCGGAGCTCTTCTGTCCCCCATAGCGGAGCTCTTCTGTCCCCCATTGCGGAGCTCTTCTGTCCCCCATTGCGGAGCTCTTCTGTCCCCCATTGCGGAGCTCTTCTGTCCCCCGTAGCAGAGCTCTTCTGTCCCCCATAGCTGAGCTCTACTGTCCCCCATAGCTGAGCTCTACTGTCCCCCATAGCTGAGCTCTTCTGTCTCCCATAGCTGAGCTCTTCTGTCCCCCATAGCTGAGCTCTTCTGTCCCCCATAGCTGAGCTCTTCTTTCCCCCATAGCTGAGCTCTTCTGTCCCCCATAGCTGAGCTCTTCCATCCCCCATAGCTGAGCTCTTCCGTCCCCCATAGCTGAGCTCTTCTGTCCCCCATAGCTGAGCTCTTCCGTCCCCCATAGCTGAGCTCTTCCGTCCCCCATAGCGGAGCTCTTCCGTCCCCCAAAGCGGAGCTCTTCCGTCCCCCATAGCGGAGCTCTTCCGTCCCCCATAGCGGAGCTCTTCCGTCCCCCATAGCGGAGCTCTTCCGTCCCCCATAGCGTAGCTCTTCCGTCCCCCATAGCGGAGCTCTTCCTTACCCCATAGCTGAGCTCTTCCGTCCCCCATAGCTGAGCTCTTCCGTCCCCCATAGCTGAGCTCTTCCGTCCCCCATAGCTGAGCTCTTCCGTCCCCCATAGCTGAGCTCTTCCGTCCCCCATAGCGGAGCTCTTCCATCCCTCATAGCGGAGCTCATCCATCATAGCGGAGCTCTTCCATCCATCATAGCGGAGCTCTTCCGTCCCCCATAGCTGAGCTCTTCCGTCCCCCATAGCTGAGCTCTTCCGTCCCCCATAGCTGAGCTCTTCCGTCCCCCATAGCTGAGCTCTTCCTTCCCCCATAGCGGAGCTCTTCCACCCCTCATAGCGGAGCTCTTCCACCCCTAATAGCGGAGCTCTTCCACCCCTCATAGCGGAGCTCTTCCACCCCTCATAGCGGAGCTCTTCCACCCCTCATAGCGGAGCTCTTCCACCCCTCATAGCGGAGCTCTTCCACCCCTCATAGCGGAGCTCTTCCACCCCTCATAGCGGAGCTCTTCCATCCATCATAGCGGAGCTCTTCCTTACCCCATAGCGGAGCTCTTCTGTTCCCTCATAGCGGAGCTCTTCTGTTCCCTCATAGCGGAGCTCTTCCGTCCCCCATAGCGGAGCTCTTCCGTCCCCCATAGCTGAGCTTCTGTCCCTCATAGCGGAGCTCCTCCTTCCCCCATAGCTGAGCTCTTCTGTCCCTCATAGCTGAGCTCCTCCTTCCCCCATAACTGGGCTCTTCTGTCCCTCATAGCTGAGCTCCTCCTTCCCCCATAGCTGGGCTCTTCCGTCCCCCATAGCTGAGCTCTTCCGTCCCCCATAGCTGAGCTCTTCCGTCCCCCATAGCGGAGCTCCTCCGTCCCCCATAGTGGAGCTGTTCCTTTCCCCATAGCTGAGCTTTTCTGTCCCCCATAGCTGAGCTCCTCTGTCCCCCATAGCTGAGCTCTTCCGTCCCCCATAGCTGAGCTCTTCCGTCCCCCATAGCTGAGCTCTTCCGTCCCCCATCGCTGAGCTCTTCCTTCCCCCATAGCGGAGCTCTTCCACCCCTAATAGCGGAGCTCTTCCACCCCTAATAGCGGAGCTCTTCCACCCCTAATAGCGGAGCTCTTCCACCCCTAATAGCGGAGCTCTTCCACCCCTAATAGCGGAGCTCTTCCACCCCTAATAGCGGAGCTCTTCCACCCCTAATAGCGGAGCTCTTCCACCCCTCATAGCGGAGCTCTTCCATCCCTCATAGCGGAGCTCTTCCTTACCCCATAGCGGAGCTCTTCTGTTCCCTCATAGCGGAGCTCTTCTGTTCCCTCATAGCGGAGCTCTTCCGTCCCCCATAGCGGAGCTCTTCCGTCCCCCATAGCTGAGCTTCTGTCCCTCATAGCGGAGCTCCTCCTTCCCCCATAGCTGAGCTCTTCTGTCCCTCATAGCTGAGCTCTTCCATCCCCCATAGCGGAGCTCCTCCGTCCCCCATAGTGGAGCTGTTCCTTCCCCCATAGCTGAGCTTTTCTGTCCCCCATAGCTGAGCTCCTCTGTCCCCCATAGCTGAGCTCTTCTGTCCCCCATAGCGGAGCTCTTCCTTCCCCCATAGCTGAGCTTTTCTGTCCCCCATAGCTGAGCTCCTCTGTCCCCCATAGCTGAGCTCTTCCATCCCCCATAGCGGAGCTCCTCCGTCCCCCATAGTGGAGCTCTTCTGTCCCCCATAGCTGAGCTCCTCTGTCCCCCATAGCTGAGCTCCTCTGTCCCCCATAGCTGAGCTCTTCCTTCCCCCATAGCTGAGCTCTTCCTTCCCCCATAGCTGAGCTCTTCCATCCCTCTACTCCACATCAGGTCAGCCATTACCTCACCCAGGGACAATATTACCCACCGATCAACCATGGCCTAAACCTGCAACACCACAGTCTATCAGGCCAACCATCATCTAATTAATATTATTAATATACACGGTTTATATGGCGCCTACAATTTACGCAGCGCTTTACAATGTAGAGGGGGACAACACAATTACAGTACAATACAGGAGGGCCTGGCTCGTAGAGCTTACATTCTTAAGGGAGGGGGAGGTGGTACAAAAGGTAATAGATGCGGGGAATGATTTGATGGGGTTAGCTCGAGGACAGTTGTTGTTAGGTGGGTGGGGGATAGGCTTCCCTGAGTAAGTGAGTTTTCAGGGAACTTCTAAAGGTGGACAGGTTAGGGGCTGATCGAATATACCAGGGTAGGGAGTTCCAGAGGATGGGAGAGGATCTGGAGAAGTCCTGAAGGTGGACAAGTTAGGGGCTGATCGGATATACTGGGGTAGAGAGTTCCAGAGGATGAAAGAGGCTCTGGAGAAGTCCTGAAGGTGAGCACGAGAGGAGGTAACAAGGAAGCTAGAGAGCAGGAGGTCCTGGGAAGAGCAGAGGGGACAATTTGGGTGATATCTGCAGATGCAGACCTAATAAACCAACACCTCCTGTGTGATGGACTGTTAGCAATTCTTTGTGTGCTTTCCTTATTCTAAGGACTGTGGTTGTCCCAATAGCAACTCCCTCCCCCAGGAAGTGGTTACTGGCTGAGAAAAAAACTTTCTGACATCGTCCTCAGGAAGCAGAATATTTCGGACTATGGGAATTTTTGGAGAATTAAAATCACACACTCATGGGTTGGACCGGATGGATGCACATAATTATTCAGAAGCTACCAACTAGAGTTTTGGTTTCTGCCTCTCACCCCCTCATCATGCTGTCAGATTTGCCATCCTTCCAGCAATAATGGGCTAGTCTCCATGCTTCTCTTCAGCTGCTCTTCTCTTGGGGTTATTGGCCCTGTCCCAGAGGAGGAAAGAGTCCAGAGATTCTTATCCAGCCTGTTCATTGTGATTGCTCCAATTTAGATCTAAATATTCTTGAAATGTAGAAATTCCATGTGAAGTCTGCCAGGTCCGTCATTGCGTCCCTTCTACTAGAAAAGTTTCCGGCCTCTATGGACATCAAGGATACCTACTTGCACATCCTCATTTTCTCACCACATCAGTGCTGCCAGTGTTTTGCTGTAGGCACACATTACAAATTTGTTGCCCTTCTTTTTAGCCTGTCCATGGCATCTCGAGTCTTTAACAGTGTGCTAGCTCCTGTCCTAGCTCTGGTCCACTTTCAGTGTATCCCCCAGTGGGGAACATCTTGATGCTGTCCCGCTAAGGTAACCGACGGTTCAGACCATCCGATGGATGGTACAGAGCTTCTGATGCCTCCTAAATGTCAAGAATTCAGCATTGATGCTGACTTATGGCTTCAAGTATCTGGGCCTTACCTTGAATACAGCCCTGTCCAGGGTCTTCATTCCCCTCGGCAAGCTCCAGTCTCTTCAGTCCCACGTTCAGACACCAGGAGCTGCTGTACTGTTTGCTTTTGCATGAGAGATCTGGGTCTAATCAAGCCAGTACTGAATGCCCAATTTATTATAGACCAAGGTTCTGCAAACTTTTCAAAGGGACAGTTTACTGGCCTTATCCTTCAGACTTTAGGGGGGCCGGATGTGGCCAGTGAGGGTAGAAAATGTCCCAGGCCTGGCATTGGTGGGAGTAAACAATGTCTTAAGTGCGGTGTGGTATTCAGTTGCATAGTACCTGTGATCAGTAGGAGGAGGAATAGTGCCCCATCATTGGTGTCAGTGGGAGGAAAAGAGCCCCATTACTGGTGTTAGTGGAAGGAATAGTGCCCCGTCATTGGTATTACCAGGAGAAATAGCACCCCATTGTTGGTATCAGTGGGAGGAATAATGCTCCGTCATTTAATTCAGTGGATGGAATAGTGCCCCATCATTGATATTATTGGCCCCATTGTTAGTGTCAGTTGGGGGAATTGTGTCCCACTGCTGGAGGAATAGTGCCCCAATGGCCGAAAAAAGGCTAGGAAAGGGCTGCATCAGTTTGGAGACCACTGATCTAGACCATTGAAATGCAAAATTCTGGCATTGTGGGACAAACTGACTCTGGATTGTCCTTTATGTCTGATCAGCAAAACCGTGCTTGTTCTGGCATGGTGGATTTCCAATCTGGCATCTTGGTGCCAGCCTGTTGGGCTAGGGAGCCTCTGGTTACAAGGGATGTGGTTGTTGCCCAGCTTCTGATTAATGTCCCTGAACTCAGGGCAATTCAGATGTCCCTTCAAAGCTGGACCCTAAGGACACCGGACCAAGATTCGGGCAGACAATGCTACAGCAGTGGCCTACATTAACCATTGGGGAGGAACTGGACGTCATGCAGCTCCAAGAGAAGTGGACCTCATTCTAGCTTGCGCTGAATTCCAGGTTCCAAGCCCTGATTGTGGTGCTTATTTCAGGCTTGGAACATTACCAGGTAGTTTTCCTCAATTGTCAACATCAGGATTCCAGAGAATGGTCTTTCTATCTGAAAGTGTTGTAAGCTGTCTGTTGCAAGTAGGGGACACCAGACTTGGACCTCCTGGCATCCAGAGACCAACAACAAACAGGACAGGTTCATTATAGGGATCAGGGATTCTCGGCCCTTCATAGGGATGTGCTGGTGGCTGTGGGATCAGTTCAACTTGAGCTACACTTTCTACTCTCTAAATCTCTTTCCTTGTTTGCTGTCCCAGGACCCGGTCCACCATTCTGCTTTTCGCTTGCTGGCTTTAGTGACTTAATTGAGGCATTCAATTATCCCTAAATGCTTGAAGGCCAGGAATGTGGCTTTCTTGCAAAGTCTACCATTGCATCTGGAAGGCTTACTTAGGGTTAACCTGGAAGTATTCTGTCGGATGAATCTTGTCTTTCCCCCTATCCGGAGCAGCACTTGGCCTTGAGTACCATCAAGGGTAAAATCTCGGACCTAAACTTTCCTTTTAAAAAAACATTTGCCTTTTGCTCATGGGTGAAAGCCTCTGAGAAAGGAGTCATTCATTTTGCTCCCCCTGTACACTCTCTCATTACTCCCTTGGATACTAACCTGTTTTTTTTTTTGGTCCTTCAGAACACACCCGTTGAGCCTATCAGGGATATTCCCCTGTCTAACCTCATTCACAAGGTTTCCTCCCCCATTGTTTTCACCTTTTGTGAGTCTCTCGGTCGGTGGTCTTATCCAGTATAGAGGTCTTCTTATGCCGCATACACACGGTCGGACTTTCCGACAACAAATGTTGGATGTGAGCTTGTTGTCGGAAAGTCCGACCATGTGTATGCTCCATCGAACATTTGCTGTCGGACTGTCCGCCAACAAATGTTTGAGAGCAGGTTCTTAAATCTTCCGACAACAAAACTTGTTGTCTAAAATTCCAATCTTGTGTACACAAGTCTGACGCACAAAAGTCCACACGTGCTCGGAATCAAGCAGAAGAGCCGCACTGGCTATTGAACTTCATTTTTCTCGGCTCGTCGTACGTGTTGTACGTCACCGCATTCTTGAAGTTCGGAATTTCCAACAACATTTGTGTGACCGTGTGTATGCAAGACAAGTTTGAGCCAACATCCTTCAGGAAAAAAATCCATGGTTTTGTTGTCGGAAAGTCCGATCGTGTGTATGGGGCATTAGTGTTACACAAGGATATGGTTGTATTGAGGCCTCCTATTTTCCCCAAGGTGGTTTCCCTTATCCACCTCAACCAGGATGTTGTTCTTCTCTTTCTTTGTCTTGCTCCATGACATTCCAGGAAATTTTCTTTCCACCGTTGCAGTCCACGTCTCGGCTGTAACTTATTTTTGACACTTGGATTCCCTCTTTGTCATTCTTGGAGGTCCCCATAGAGGACACCCTGCTTCCCGTTCCTCTGTCTCCAGGTGAATTAGACAAGTTATCATTTGAGATTATAGTCTAGAGTAGTGGTCTCCAAACTGCCTCCCTTTGCTTGTCTTTATCTGGCCCTCGGGGGGACCATTCCTCCCAATAGCACCAACGATGGGACACTATTGCTCCAATACCAATGACAGGGCACTATCCCTGGCTCTACTGGCCAGAGTGCTATGTTGTTTTTTTTTTTTTTACTCCCACTGACCACCAAGTCAGAGGCATTGTTTACTCCCACTGATTTTCTATTCCTGGGTGACCACAGTCTGGCCTCCCCCTAATGTCCGAAGGACAACACACTGGCATTTTGTTTAGGAAGTTTAGAGACCTCTGGTCTAAAGGGGTCCCCTCTGCACTCTCTTCCATGTCTGTTAGTGCTACTTGAGCTTTTTAGCATCGGATGGGTTTCAGAGAGATTGATGTGCAGATAAAAGTGGACAACTGTTACCTCCCCGAACCCCTCATTTGTAGAGTCAGCAGGGAGTCCTGTAATCTCAGAAGGCCCCCGACTGTCTACTGTGATGCTCATTTTCTTACACTGGCCATAGATGGATCAAAATGTATTCTATTCAGCATTGATGGGCCGAATCTCTATCCATCTATGGCCATTTCTGTTCGAGAGCAGTCAATCTAAGGACCGACTTCTCTCGACCGACTTTAGCCAATTGGCTGCAGCACTGATCAATGTATTCTTATGGTAGAGAGTCCCCACTGTCAGAATACAATATTGCAGCGAGGTGGATTCCTCCATCCATCTAGAGCAGGGGTCTGCAAACTTTCTAAACAAGGGGCCAGATTGCTGTATTTCAGAATTTAGGGGGACCTGACTCGGGCAAGAGGGAGTAGAAAATGTATTGGTGTCAGTTGGAGGAATAGTGCCCCACCTTTGGTATTAGGGGAGGAATAGTGTCCCGTCATTGAGAGGAATAGTGCCCCATCATTGGTGCCATTGAGAGGAATAGTGCCCCATCATTGGTGTCATTGAGAGGAATTGTGCCCCATTATTTGTGTCATTGAGAGGAATTGTGCCCCATCATTGGTGTCAGTGGGAGCAATACTGGTCCATCGTTGGTGTCTTTTGGAGGAATTATGTCCCATTGCAGGAGTCAGTGAATAGAATAATGCCCAAAGGGCCAGATAAAGGCTGCATCCGGCCCTGGGCCAGAGTTTGGAGAACACTGATCGAGAATGAGAGATGGAGGAATCTGTTTCATTTATTTTGTTCAGCCCGAAAAATGGAGACGTGTGGCCGTCTACTGATCAGAGGGATTATATTTAAGTGTGAAATGTTGGTCTGGTGCACTTATACAGATGTAGGTGTTCGTTGCACAGCATCTCCGAGGCACCAACAAAACTTTTATTTGGAGCCTGCTTGTGTCACCCATACGGTCAGTCCCTGACTCCATCATCAGAACTGGTGGGTCCATATAACCATTGACCACTTCGAGAGATAAGAACCATCCTAAGGGCTGAGGAGAAAGTGCTCACCCCCAGAGGTGATTGGTCAAAGGTTAGAGTCCAACCCACATTCATATCCCAAAACATTGAGGAGCATGAGACGTGGACGGGGTCCTTGACATCTAGCTGCAATTGGGGGATATTAGAGGGAATTTCTGGTTACCTGTGTACAGACTGGGAAACTTGGGGTTCTCGCAACAAGCTTCTAGCTTGCTGCTTGATTTCCGGAAATGTGCTATGGACGGCGATACCTAGTGTGTTGTCTGGCCTCTCGGCCCTATACCCTCTTTACCCCCATTGGCAGCAATAGGTCCCTCCCTATACCCTATGTACCCCCATTGGCAGCAATAGGTCCCTCCCTATACCCTCTGTACCCCCATTAGCAGAAATAGGTCCCTCCCTAAACCCTCTGTACCCACATTAGCAGAAATTGGTCCCTCCCTATACCCTCTGTACCCACATTGGCAGCAATAGGTCCCTCCCTATACCCTATGTACCCCCATTGGCAGCAAAAGGTCCCTCCCTAAACCCTCTACCCCCATTAGCATCAATAGGTCCCTCCCTATACCCTCTGTACCCCCATTGGCAGCAATAGGTCCCTCCTTAAATCCTTTGTACCCCCACTGGCAGCAATAGGTCCCTCCCTAAACCCTCTGTACCCCCATTGGCAGCAATAGGTCCCTCCCTATACCCTCTTTACCCCCATTGGCAGCAATAGGTCCCTCCCTATACCCTCTTTACCCCCATTGGCAGCAATAGGTCCCTCCCTATACCCTTTTTACCCCCATTGGCAGCAATAGGTTCCCCCCTAAACCATCTGTTCCCCCATTGGCAGCAATCTCGCTCCAGCCTGTCTCTGTATCTCTCTCTCTCCTGCCTGTCTCTGTGTATCTCTCTCTCTCCTGCCTGTCTCTGTATCTCTCTCTCTCCTGCCTGACTCTGTGTATCTCTCTCTCCTGCCTGTCTCTGTGTATCTCTCTCCTGCCTGTCTCTGTGTATCTCTCTCTCCTGCCTGTCTCTGTGTATCTCTCTCTCCTGCCTGTCTCTGTGTATCTCTCTCTCTCTCCTGCCTGTCTCTGTGTATCTCTTTCTCTCCCCTGCCTGTCTCTGTGTATCTCTCTCTCTCCTGCCTGTCTCTGTGTATCTCTCTCTCTCTCTCCTGCCTGTCTCTCTGTGTATCTCTCTCTCTCCTGCCTGTCTCTGTGTATCTCTCTCTCTCCCCTGCCTGTCTCTGTGTATCTCTCTCTCTCCTGCCTGTCTCTGTGTATCTCTCTCTCCTGCCTGTCTCTGTGTATCTCTCTCTCCTGCCTGTCTCTGTGTATCTCTCTCTCTCCTGCCTGTCTCTGTGTATCTCTCTCTCTCCTGCCTGTCTCTGTGTATCTCTCTCTCTCCTGCCTGTCTCTGTATCTCTCTCTCCAGCCTGTCTCTGGGTATCTCTCTCTCTCTCTCTCTCTCCTGCCTGTCTCTCTGTGTATCTCTCTCTCTCTCCCCTGCCTGTCTCTGTGTATCTCTCTCTCCTGCCTGTCTCTGTGTATCTCTCTCTCCTGCCTGTCTCTGTGTATCTCTCTCTCTCCTGCCTGTCTCTGTGTATCTCTCTCTCCGGCCTGTCTCTGTGTATCTCTCTCTCCTGCCTGTCTCTGTGTATCTCTCTCTCCTGCCTGTCTCTGTGTATCTCTCTCTCTCCTGCCTGTCTCTGTGTATCTCTCTCTCTCTCCTGCCTGTCTCTGTGTATCTCTCTCTCTCTCCTGCCTGTCTCGGTGTATCTCTCTCTCTCTCTCCTGCCTGTCTCTGTGTATCTCTCTCTCTCCTGCCTGTCTCTGTGTATCTCTCTCTCTCCTGCCTGTCTCTGTGTATCTCTCTCTCCTGCCTGTCTCTGTGTATCTCTCTCTCTCCTGCCTGTCTCTGTGTATCTCTCTCTCCTGCCTGTCTCTGTGTATCTCTCTCTCTCCTGCCTGTCTCTGTATATCTCTTTCTCTCCCCTGCCTGTCTCTGTGTATCTCTCTCTCTCCTGCCTGTCTCTGTGTATCTCTCTCTCTCTCTCTCCTGCCTGTCTCTCTGTGTATCTCTCTCTCTCCTGCCTGTCTCTGTGTATCTCTCTCTCTCCCCTGCCTGTCTCTGTGTATCTCTCTCTCCCCTGCCTGTCTCTGTGTATCTCTCTCTCCTGCCTGTCTCTGTGTATCTCTCTCTCTCCTGCCTGTCTCTGTATCTCTCTCTCCAGCCTGTCTCTGGGTATCTCTCTCTCTCTCTCTCCTGCCTGTCTCTCTGTGTATCTCTCTCTCTCTCCCCTGCCCGTCTCTGTGTATCTCTCTCTCCTGCCTGTCTCTGTGTATCTCTCTCTCCTGCCTGTCTCTGTGTATCTCTCTCTCTCTCCTGCCCGTCTCTGTATCTCTCTCTCCAGCCTGTCTCTGTGTATCTCTCTCTCTCTCTCCTGCCTGTCTCTGTGTATCTCTCTCTCTCTCCCCTGCCTGTCTCTGTGTATCTCTCTCTCTCCCCTGCCTGTCTCTGTGTATCTCTCTCTCTCTCCTGCCTGTCTCTGTATCTCTCTCTCTCCTGCCTGTCTCTGTGTATCTCTCTCTCCTGCCTGTCTCTGTGTATCTCTCTCTCTCTCTCTCCTGTCTCTGTGTATCTCTCTCTCTCCTGCCTGTCTCTGTGTATCTCTCTCTCTCCTGCCTGTCTCTGTGTATCTCTCTCCCCTGCCTATCTCTGTGTATCTCTCTCTCCTGCCTGTCTCTGTGTATCTCTCTCCCCTGCCTGTCTCTGTATCTCTCTCTCTCCCCTGCCTATCTCTGTATCTCTCTCTCTCTCTCTCTCCTGCCTGTCTCTGTGTATCTCTCTCTCTCCTGCCTGTCTTTGTGTATCTCTCTCTCTCCTGCCTGTCTCTGTGTATCTCTCTCTCTATCCTGCCTGTCTCTGTGTATTTCTCTATCCTGCCTGTGTCTGTTTATCTCTCTCTCCTGCCTGTCTCTGTGTGTCTCTCTCTCCTGCCTGTCTCTGTGTGTATCTCTCCTGCCTGTCTCTCTCTCTCTCTCTCTCCTCTCTCTCTCTCTCTCTCTCCCCTGCTTGTTTCTGTGTATCTCTCTCCTGCCTGTCTCTGTGTATCTCTCTCTCTCTCCTGCCTGTCTCTGTATATTTCTCTCCCTCTCTCTCCTGCCTGTCTCTGTGTATCTCTCTCTCCTGCCTGTCTCTGTGTGTATCTCTCCTGCCTGTCTCTGTGTATCTCTCTCTCCTGCCTGTCTCTGTGTATCTCTCTCTCTCTCTCTCTCTCTCCCCTGCCTGTTTCTGTGTATCTCTCTCCTGCCTGTCTCTGTGTATCTCACTCTCTCCTGCCTGTCTCTGTGTATCTCTCTCTCTCTCCTGCCTGTCTCTGTGTATCTCTCTCTCTCCTGCCTGTCTCTGTGTATCTCTCTCTCTCTCCTGCCTGTCTCTGTGTATCTCTCTCTCTCTCTCTCTCTCTCTCTCTCTCTCTCTCTCTCTCTCTCTTCTGCCTGTCTCTGTGTATCTCTCTCTCACTTGCCTGTTTCTGTATCTCTCTCTCTCTCCTGCCTGTCTCTGTGTATCTCTCTCTCTCTCTCCTGCCTGTCTCTGTGTATCTCTCTCTCTCCTGCCTGTCTCTGTG
This sequence comes from Lithobates septentrionalis, assembly GCA_037952835.1. Lineage (NCBI taxonomy): Eukaryota > Metazoa > Chordata > Amphibia > Anura > Ranidae > Lithobates > Lithobates septentrionalis. Next base: position 19,906 of record JBBDGP010005446.1, read on the forward strand.
TATCTCTCTCTCTCCTGCCTGTCTCTGTATCTCTCTCTCTCTCTTGCCTGTTTCTGTATCTCTCTCTCTCTCCTGCCTGTCTCTGTGTATCTCTCTCTCTCTCTCCTGTCTGTCTCTGTGTATCTCTCTCTCTCTCCTGCCTGTCTCTGTGTATCTCTCTCTCTCTCCTGCCTGTCTCTGTGTATCTCTCTCTCTCCTGCCTGTCTCTGTGTATCTCTCTCTCCTGCCTGTCTCTGTATCTCTCTTTCTCCTGCCTGTCTCTGTGTATCTCTCTCTCCCTCTCCTGCCTGTCTCTGTTTATCTCTCTCCCTCTCCTTCCTGTCTCTGTGTATCTCTCTCTCTCTCTCTCTCTCTCCTGCCTGTCTCTGTGTATCTCTCTCTCTCTCTCCTGCCTGTCTCTGTATCTCTCTCTCTCTCTCTCTCTCTCTCTCTCTCTCTCTCTCTCTCTCTCTCTCTCTCTCTCTCCCCTGCCTGTCTGTGTTTCTCTCTCACTCCTGCCTGTCTCTGTATCTCTCTCTCCTGCCTGTCTCTGTGTATCTCTCTCCTGCCTGTCTCTGTGTATCTCTCTCTCTCCTGCCTGTCTCTGTGTATCTCTCTCTCCTGCCTGTCTCTGTGTATCTCTCTCTCTCTCTCTCTCTCCTGCCTGTCTCTGTATCTCTCTCTCTCTCTCCTGCCTGTCTCTGTGTATCTCTCTCTCTCTCCTGCCTGTCTCTGTGTATCTCTCTCTCTCTCTCTTTCTCTCCTGCCTGTCTCTGTATCTCTCTCTCTCTCCTGCCTGTCTCTGTGTATCTCTCTCCTGCCTGTCTGTGTATCTCTCTCTCCTGCCTGTCTCTGTGTATCTCTCTCTCTCTCCTGCCTGTCTCTGTGTATCTCTCTCTCCTGCCTGTCTCTGTGTATCTCTCTCCCCTGCCTGTCTCTGTATCTCTCTCCCCTGCCTGTCTCTGTATCTCTCTCTCTCCTGCCTGTCTCTGTGTATCTTTCTCCCCTGCCTGTCTCTGTATCTCTCTCTCTCCTGCCTGTCTCTGTATCTCTCTCTCTCTCCTTCCTGTCTCTGTGCATCTCTCTCTCTCTCTTGCCTGTCTCTGTATCTCTCTCTCTCCTGCCTGTCTCTGTATCTCTCTCTCTCCTGCCTGTCTCTGTGTATCTCTCTCTCTCCTGCCTGTCTCTGTGTATCTCTCTCTCTCCTGCCTGTCTCTGTGTATCTCTCTCTCCTGCCTGTCTCTGTGTATCTCTCTCTCTCCTGCCTGTCTCTGTGTATCTCTCTCTCTCCTGCCTGTCTCTGTGTGTGTCTCTCTCTCTCCTGTCTGTCTCTGTATCTCTCTCTCCTGTCTGTCTCTGTATCTCTCTCTCCTGCCTGTCTCTGTGTATCTCTCTCTCCTGCCTGTCTCTGTGTATCTCTCTCTCCTGCCTGTCTCGGTGTATCTCTCTTTCTCTCTCTCTCCTGCCTGTCTCTGTATCTCTCTCTCTCTCCTGCCTGTCTCTGTGTATCCCTCTCTCTCTCTCTTGCCTGTCTCTGTGTATCTCTCTCTCTCCTGCCTGTCTCTGTGTATCTCTCTCTCTCCTGCCTGTCTCTGTGTATCTCTCTCTCTCTCCTGCCTGTCTCTGTGTATATCTCTCTCTCTCCTGCCTGTCTCTATATCTCTCTCTCTCCTGCCTGTCTCTATGTATCTCTCTCTGTCCTGCCTGTCTCTGTGTATCTCTCTCTCTCTCTCTCCCTCTCCTGCCTGTCTCTGTTTATCTCTCTCTCCCTCTCCTGCCTGTCTCTGTTTATCTCTCTCTCTCCTGCCTGTCTCTGTATCTCTCTCTCCTGCCTGTCTCTGTATCTCTCTCTCCTGCCTGTCTCTGTATCTCTCTCTCTCTCTTCTGCCTGTCTCTGTGTATCTCTCTCTCTCTCTCTCCTGCCTGTCTCTGTGTATCTCTCTCTCCTGCCTGTCTGTGTATCTCTCTCTCTTCTGCCTGTCTCTGTGTATCTCTCTCTCCTGCCTGTCTCTGTGTATCTCTCTCTCCTGCCTGTCTGTGTATCTCTCTCTCTCTCTCCTGCCTGTCTCTGTGTATCTCTCTCTCCTGCCTGTCTCTGTGTATCTCTCTCTCTCCCTCTCCTGCCTGTCTCTGTGTATCTCTCTCTCTCTCCTGCCTGTCTCTGTGTATCTCTCTCTCTTCTGCCTGTCTCTGTGTATCTCTCTCTCCTGCCTGTCTCTGTGTATCTCTCTCTCCTGCCTGTCTGTGTATCTCTCTCTCTCTCTCCTGCCTGTCTCTGTGTATCTCTCTCTCCTGCCTGTCTGTGTATCTCTCTCTCTCTCTCCTTCCTGTCTCTGTGTATCTCTCTCTCTCCTGCCTGTCTCTGCTTATCTCTCTCTCTTGCCTGTCTCTGTGTATCTCTCTCTCTCTCCTGCCTGTCTCTGTGTATCTCTCTCTCCTGCCTGTCTCTGTGTATCTCTCTCTCCTGCCTGTCTCTGTGTATCTCGCTCTCTCCTGCCTCTCTGTGTATCTTTCTCTCTCTCCCCTGCCTGTCTCTGTGTATCTCTCTCTCCTGCCTGTCTCTGTGTATCTCTCTCTCCTGCCTGTCTCTGTGTATCTCTCTCTCTCTCCTGCCGGTCTCTGTATCTCTCTCTCCAGCCTGTCTCTGTGTATCTCTCTCTCTCTCTCCTGCCTGTCTCTGTGTATCTCTCTCTCTCTCCCCTGCCTGTCTCTGTGTATCTCTCTCCCCTGCCTGTCTCTGTGTATCTCTCTCTCTCTCCTGCCTGTCTCTGTATCTCTCTCTCTCCTGCCTGACTCTGTGTATCTCTCTCTCCTGCCTGTCTCTGTGTATCTCTCTCTCTCCTGCCTGTCTCTGTGTATCTCTCTCTCTCCTGCCTGTCTCTGTGTATCTCTCTCTCTCCTGCCTGTCTCTGTGTATTTCTCTCCCCTGCCTATCTCTGTGTATCTCTCTCTCCTGCCTGTCTCTGTGTATCTCTCTCCCCTGCCTGTCTCTGTATCTCTCTCTCTCTCCTGCCTATCTCTGTATCTCTCTCTCTCTCTCTCCTGCCTGTCTCTGTGTATCTCTCTCTCTCCTGCCTGTCTTTGTGTATCTCTCTCTCTCCTGCCTGTCTCTGTGTATCGCTCTCTCTATCCTGCCTGTCTCTGTGTATTTCTCTATCCTGCCTGTGTCTGTTTATCTCTCTCTCCTGCCTGTCTCTGTGTATCTCTCTCTCTCTCTCTCTCCTGCCTGTCTCTGTATCTCTCTCTCTCTCCTGCCTGTGTCTGTTTATCTCTCTCTCTCCTGCCTGTCTCTGTGTATCTCTCTCTCTCTCTCTCTCTCTCTCTCTCTCTCTCTCTCTCTCTCTCTCTCTCTCTCTCTCCCCTGCTTGTTTCTGTGTATCTCTCTCCTGCCTGTCTCTGTGTATCTCTCTCCCTCTCTCTCCTGCCTGTCTCTGTGTATCTCTCTCTCCTGCCTGTCTCTGTGTATCTCTCTCCTGCCTGTCTCTGTGTATCTCTCTCTCCTGCCTGTCTCTGTGTATCTCTCTCTCTCTCTCTCTCTCTCTCTCCCCCCTTCCTGTTTCTGTGTATCTCTCTCTCTCTCCTGCCTGTCTCTGTGTATCTCTCTCTCTCCTGCCTGTCTCTGTGTATCTCTCTCTCTCCTGCCTGTCTCTGTGAAACTCTCTCTCTCCTGCCTGTCTCTGTGTATCTCTCTCTCTCTCTCTCCTGCCGGTCTCTGTGTATCTCTCTCTCTCTCTCTCTCTCTCTCTCTCTCTCTCTCTCTCTCTCTCTCTCTCTCTCTCTTCTGCCTGTCTCTGTGTATCTCTCTCTCTCCTGCCTGTCTCTCTCTCTCTCTTGCCTGTTTCTGTATCTCTCTCTCCTGCCTGTCTCTGTGTATCTCTCTCTCTCTCTCTCCTGCCTGTCTCTGTATCTCTCTCTCTCCTGCCTGTCTCTGTATCTCTCTCTCTCCTGCCTGTCTCTGTGTATCTCACTCTCTCCTGCCTGTCTCTGTGTATCTCTCTCTCTCCTGCCTGTCTCTGTGTATCTCTCTCTCTCTCCTGCCTGTCTCTGTGTATCTCTCTATCTCCTGCCTGTCTCTGTGTATCTCTCTCTCCTGCCCGTCTCTGTATCTCTCTTTCTCCTGCCTGTCTCTGTGTATCTCTCTCTCCCTCTCCTGCCTGTCTCTGTTTATCTCTCTCCCTCTCCTTCCTGTCTCTGTGTATCTCTCTCTCTCCTGCCTGTCTCTGTGTATCTCTCTCTGTCTCTCCTGCCTGTCTCTGTGTATCTCTCTCTCTCTCTCTTCTCTCTCTCTCTCTCTCTCTCCTGCCTGTCTGTGTATCTCTCTCTCTCCTGACTGTCTCTGTGTGTTTCTCTCTCTCTCCTGCCTGTCTCTGTATCTCTCTCTCCTGCCTGTCTCTGTGTATCTCTCTCCTGCCTGTCTCTGTGTATCTCTCTCTCTCCTGCCTGTCTCTGTGTATCTCTCTCTCCTGCCTGTCTCTGTGTATCTCTCTCTCTCTCTCTCCTGCCTGTCTCTGTGTGTCTCTCTCTCTCCTGCCTGTCTCTGTGTATCTCTCTCTCTCTCTCTCTCCTGCCTGTCTCTATATCTCTCTCTCTCCTGCCTGTCTCTGTGTATCTCTCTCTGTCCTGCCTGTCTCTGTGTATCTCTCTCTCTCTCTCCCTCTCCTGCCTGTCTCTGTTTATCTCTCTCTCTCTCCTGCCTGTCTCTGTATCTCTCTCTCCTGCCTGTCTCTGTATCTCTCTCTCTCCTGCCTGTCTCTGTATCTCTCTCTCTCTCTCTCTCTCTCTCTCTCTCTCTCTCTCTCTCTCTCTCTCTCTCTCTCTCTCTTCTGCCTGTCTCTGTGTATCTCTCTCTCTCTCCTGCCTGTCTCTGTGTATCTCTCTCTCTCTCCTGCCTGTCTCTGTGTATCTCTCTCTCTTCTGCCTGTCTCTGTGTATCTCTCTCTCCTGCCTGTCTCTGTGTATCTCTCTCTCCTGCCTGTCTCTGTATCTCTCTCTCTCTCCTGCCTGTCTCTGTGTATCTCTCTCTCCTGCCTGTCTCTGTGTATCTCTCTCTCTCCCTCTCCTGCCTGTCTCTGTTTATCTCTCTCTCTCTCCTGCCTGTCTGTGTATCTCTCTCTCTCCTTCCTGTCTCTGTGTATCTCTCTCTCTCCTGCCTGTCTCTGCTTATCTCTCTCTCTTGCCTGTTTCTGTGTATCTCTCTCTCTCTCCTGCCTGTCTCTGTGTATCTCTCTCTCCTGCCTGTCTCTGTGTATCTCTCTCTCTCCTGCCTGTCTGTGTATCTCTCTCTCTCCTGCCTGTCTCTGTGTCTCTCTCTCTCTCTCTCTTTCCTGCCTGTCTCTGTATCTCTCTCTCTCTCCTGCCTGTCTCTGTATCTCTCTCTCTCCTGCCTGTCTCTGTATCTCTCTCTCTCCTGCCTGTCTCTGTGTATCTCTCTCTCTCCTGCCTGTCTCTGTGTATCTCTCTCTCTCCTGCCTGTCTCTGTGTATCTCTCTCTCCTGCCTGTCTCTGTGTATCTCTCTCTCTCCTGCCTGTCTCTGTGTATCTCTCTCTCTCCTGCCTGTCTCTGTGTGTGTCTCTCTCTCTCCTGTCTGTCTCTGTATCTCTCTCTCCTGTCTGTCTCTGTATCTCTCTCTCTCCTGCCTGTCTCTGTGTATCTCTCTCTCTCCTCCCTGTCTCTGTGTATCTCTCTCTCCGGCCTGTCTCTGTGTATCTCTCTCTCTCCTGCCTGTCTCTGTATATCTCTTTCTCTCCCCTGCCTGTCTCTGTGTATCTCTCTCTCTCTCCTGCCTGTCTCTGTGTATCTCTCTCTCTCCTGCCTATCTCTGTGTATCTCTCTCTTCTGCCTGTCTCTGTGTATCTCTCTCTCTCCTGCCTGTCTCTGTGTATCTCTCTCTCTCCTGCCTGTCTCTGTGTGTGTCTCTCTCTCTCCTGTCTGTCTCTGTATCTCTCTCTCCTGCCTGTCTCTGTATCTCTCTCTCTCCTGCCTGTCTCTGTGTATCTCTCTCTGTCCTGCCTGTCTCTGTGTATCTCTCTCTCTCTCTCCCTCTCCTGCCTGTCTCTGTTTATCTCTCTCTCCCTCTCCTGCCTGTCTCTGTTTATCTCTCTCTCTCTCCTGCCTGTCTCTGTATCTCTCTCTCCTGCCTGTCTCGGTGTATCTCTCTTT